>JAQFVV010000291.1:600000-765000 GCA_028023455.1 Epiperipatus broadwayi | reverse complement strand
TCTGTAGCCATTCTTCTCCATATCACATAAGCAGATTTTCTACTTTATCCATCCATCTCATATGTGATCTCTTTCTAGTCCTTTTACAATCACTTTGTATTCAATTTAAAATTTCAATTATCCATCTATTATCATCTCTTCTAGCAAAATACCCAGCCAACTCAATTTCAGTCTTTTAATGCTTTCAATCAATAAATCCTTTTTATGTATTTTGTTTTCCGTTTCTTAATGATTATCTCTCTCTATTTCAATGAGTGATCTGACATCTCTGTGTAGTTCTTTTGTTATGTTTCCAAGTCTGAGACTCTTAAATAAAAACACATCTATTAAAATTCATTCTTTGTTTGAGCATATTTTCTTTTAATATGAAGTTATTTCAATCAAAAGTACTATATTCAAGTTTAATAGTATGATTAATTTTATCCATTACATTTGACCAAGGTAGTTATTGATTTTTTTATTTATTCATGATTTTCAATTTTTATTTCTTCTGAGAAAATCCATTGGACATTATTTTAGTATTTTTAGCATTTATCTTTAGTCACACTTTTTTACTTTCATCTGATTTCTTGCAACATTCCCCAAAGCCTGAAGCATTATTTACTAAAAACAACCATATCATTTGCAAATCTAAACGACTTAAAAATCTCCATATATTTTTATTTCCTTTTCTATTTTAATCCATAAAACATTTCTTACAAAACTATTGTAAAAAGTTTTGGAGATATGAAATTATTCGTACACTTTTTTTCAATGGTAATCTTCTAAGTATATTCCATGTAATTAATCATGGTTGTTGCATGTTGAATGAATATTCTTCAAAATATTACAATACCCTGAATCTATTATGGATGATACAATGCATTAAATTGCGTATAAAGTCAAATGCTTTTTTATAATCTACACATCTAAAATATAATGGCAATTTATTTTCACTTATCCTTACAAACTTTCTCAACAATTAAATGTGACCACTTTTAAATTTACCTTGTTCTTTAAAATTAAAATTAAATTGAGAGACTGCAAACCTCTCGCTCTTATTACTATTCAACAGCCAATCAGATCGTAAATACAAGACAGAGAATTTAAATTGGTTAGAATCTAAGATTTGTTGCAGATGAGTTTAATTATCTTGGGAAAGAGTTTATATAAGAACTGATAAAAGATTGATAAGTCTTTAATTTATAATATATTCTTTAACATCTTTTTTAAATATTACTATTATTATACTGTATTCTTCCAGTTATCTGATACGTTTTTATTATTAAGACATTTAACTATAAATTTGCCCACATTTTTTCTATTTCTTCACCAGCTTCTTTTAAAATATCAATAATAATTTCATCATTATATGAAGCTTTTCCCTTCTTCAAAGACTTATTTGTAAGCCTGATATCTTTATTTAAAATGTTTGGCAGTTAAGAAAATGTAATAATTGTAGACAAAGAATATTTATTTTCTTGCCCTTCATTACCACCTAATTCTAGACACACACACATTTTATGATATATCTTTTTTTTTTACTAAAATTTTATTATTATTTTATTGCTGAAGTAACTCCCCCTCCCCATATCAAGATGTTAATTTATGCTTGTAAAACTTTTATCCTCTTTAATAGTTTTTATTGCTAAATCACAATTCTACTTTCTATTGTCATTATCAATTCTTAGTTGTACGATTTTTCAGAATGTCAAATATTCAATTTTTTTTAATTGATCATTTTAAAATATCTTTATATTTCTCGTTTTTTAATATATAGTATCGTTTCAATTGAAAATTTATTGATGATTTGTCTCCTTTTTATACCAACTATTTTTATTACATATCTTAGTGGAATATTAATCATCATCTTATTAATCTCAGTTAAGTTTGAACCATCTTCAAAGTCTGAACTTTAATATAATTTTCAATTTCTAATTTATATTCAATGGAGTGTTTCTGAATATCAGAAATATCAGCTATTAATACTGTCTTTCTTAATAATTTCGGTCTCTCTAGTTTTGCCTTAAGAAATATCTTGCAACTGACGGTTATTTTATTAAGAAAATTATAATCTTAAAAGATATATTTTCTGGGCAAAATATAATCCAATTCTGCCTTAATTTTGTTTGGATACTCCCATATTAATTTCTACTTAGCATTTTTCTCAAGACAAAAATTCGTATTATACATTTTTTTGTGTTTTATAAACTCCCCAAGTCTATATCATCTACCACTTCTCTCCCATAATCAAATTTAACTAAACATATTTACACTTTCAATAATTTAACAACTCTAGCATTAAAGTCTTTGATAACAATTTTAAAATGTTGAATCTAATCAAAAGAATTTGTACAGCCAATTAAATATTCTACTTCTTTATCACAATGAGAAGTTGTTGGGAAATAAATATGAATTATTTGCATTTAGTATCTTCCATTAATTTGAATAACAAACCTTGGCATTCTGTCTGGACATATTATCAATCTCTTAAAGTTGTTTATCCAGTTTTTATTTATAATAATCCCCACTCCATTTATGTTTTCAATATTTGTGTCTTCGTAATCGAATGTAAATTCATTTGTTAAATCCAGTTATCTTTGCATATTTTCTTCTAACTTCCCTAAGTCAAACAATGTCTCATATAATTAATATTATTTAGTTCTTTTTCCAATTCCTTCAATCTTTCTTTACTTGAATGTTGCAGTTATAAGAACTTAAATAAAAAAATTCTCATTAAATGACAATTTGAGTTCACAATCAGGGATTCTTAGCTACATGCCTGCTGCTTTCAACTATTGCCATGGTTGGTGACTTTACACTCTCCTGGATATTTATAGAAAAAAATATTATTCATATGCGTATTTGATCTGTCTTCAAAAAAAATTCAAAAGATGTTTTAGTTAAGAACAATCAGGCAATTAAACCACCAAACACCACATGATCACCATTCTTTATGCTTACACAAACTGTTTTCACAGAGGCAAAACTCTTCACATGGTAGCACCACTCAGTGCATCCAATGATTATTCTACATTGCATTGAGTGGGCTACTATATGAAGAGTTTTACCTCTGTGAAAACAATCAGACAACTGAGAAGAAAGACCCAGATGCTTATTGATTTTAAACTCAGAGGTAAAAAATGCTAATAAACTGATTATGTTGGCTGAAGATTGTTGGTGAGCAACCCATCCATATTTTTCATCATATGAATAATCACATAGAAATAACAGATGTAATGACAAGAGATATATGGAAGAATCATTAGAATTTGCACGGCTTGATTTCTTTAAGGTTTCAAAGAGAAATCAAAACGTCACCTTTCAATTAACAGTGAACTTTTTTTCTGCAGCCAGATATAAATCACTTTTATATATTACTATTTAATTTCATTATTTTTTAGATCATTGTCTTTATTAAGAAAAAAGTATGGCAAATATAAATATTACAGAAAATAATAAATTATTTTGGAAATAACATTCTTCAATTAACAAAACTGTAATAAAAAGTAGAATATTTATTTTTTTACAAATAAAGGTAGATAAATAAATAAATATTCCAAACCATTAAATCGTGATATTTAAAAATAAAATAATAGAAATTAGAATAAATAATTACACAGATAAAAATGAAATTATTTTTATATTTTTCTCACATATATACATATATATTTGTATTTAATTTCATTATTTTTTATATCATGGTCATTATATAAAAAAAACTGTATGGTAAATGCAAATATTGCATAAAAACTATAAATTATTTTTAAAATAACATTCTTCAATTAACAAAATTATTATCTCAATATATATATACTGCCGATGTATTTTTTATTTATTTACAAATAAAGATAGAACAATAAAAATAAATAAACATTCAAATCCATTAAATTCAACATTTTTTGTATTACAATTCGATATAAAATAAAATTTTAATTAAAATGGTATAAAAAATTATTTGCTGATTTATTATATATATATATATGTATTATAATTGAACATTTATAAATACAATACTTAGATATATGTAAAGTATAACTTTAAAAATTTAATTCATTTAGGAGCGCTTTTGACTATCCTTGTAGTCTTTGTCAACTAACACATTGAAAGGCTAGCATTCCAACAATTCTGTGACCTTAATGTTTGCTGCCTGTCTGTTAATTAAGTCTTGTTTGTATTTGTATATTAGCATAGCTTCCTTTATTTTTCTTTTGTTATTATTATTTTTTTTTCATGTTAATTAAGTCTTGTTTGTATTTGTATATTAGCATAGCTTCCTTTATTTTCCTTTTGTTATTTTTTTTTTCCTGTTAATTAAGTCTTGTTTGTATTTGTATAATAGCAAATCTTCCTTTATTTTCCTTTTTTTTTTTTTTTTTTTTTAAAAAAATCAACAAAAATAATAACAAAAAGAAAATAAAGGAAGATTTGCTAATATACAAATACAATCAAGACTTAATTAACAGCCAGGCAGCAAACGTTAAGATCATGGAATTGTGGGAAGGTTAGCCTTTCAAAGCGTTAGTTGACAAAGATTATGAGGATAGTTGAAATCACTCCTAAGTGGATAAAATTTTTAAAGTTATACTTTACATATATCTAATTAGTGTATTTATAAATATTCAATTATAAGATTATGTATATTGATTTGAAGAAATGCAGACATCGAATTATAATATTATTACGCATATATATATATATTGTAACAGTCAGAAAACGTGTGACTCATAAACATAGTGCAGAATTTGACCACCATACAGAACAGCAGCACCATCGAGTAGCGAAGCCACCCATGGTACTGAGTTCGAACATAGTTTATTGATTCCACAATACAATCCACGAAACAACACATCTGATGCGACATTAGTAAATATTTCATTAGGCACGGTGGTCAGGGAGATGCAAGAGATTCATGATTTTATTCTCGAGTTAGCCAATAACCAAACTAATATTAATTAAACATTCATATTTACATAATCGAGGAAATATTATATAGAATGGGTATCGAATAAATGAAACGTAATTGCAGACGTATAGTTTAAAATTATTTATTAATACATTTTAATAACACTAATAATATTTTATGGACTAACAGCTTCAGTAGCGGGATTTGCGACATGATTATATTTTAAAGAATACATTTATTTATTTAGACATTATTTTATATTGAGGATTTCAGTAGCGGTATTTCCGATACTGTAATGTTTACAAAAGGAATACATTTATTTGAAGGCGTAATCTAGCTACCTAAAATTCTCGAGTGAGTATTTCTAATGCATGCCTTGGGGAATTTATACCTTTGCAATGCAAGAGTCTAAAGTAAGATTTAAGGGTAGCGGCGGACATATATTTATTTAATTAAACTATTTATTTTATGACTAAGGGCAACATTTATTTGAGAGTGAATTACGAAGATAATGCAGAGGCGGAGTGATATATAGAATAATAGAATTGAGCAAAGGAACACGTGGTACGCTTTAAAAAGGCGATATGGAATGGCAGTATATCGAAACTGCAATGCCGTGAATGGGTTTATAAGAATATCAGACTGGTCTCTGCCTCGGTCCGACGAAGTAAGGTGTCACATAAGCATAACCAGGGACAAGCGGTACGTGGCGTGATTTGCTGGCTGGCTGCATGACATTGTCAAATTCTACGGGAGCACCCATTATGCCCACTTGTGTAGGATGACTGGGGTTAATTTCAACCCTGAAGAATCCGGAAATTTCACGGCGGAATGGGTCATCGCGTCTCTAAAACGTAACACATGTATACTGATAATTGATTATGATGAGATTTAAATAGATTTCTAATTCGGCTCTACATTATCAACATTTACTAAAGAACGTTGGTGACTCTCAAAGAAATGTAATTTTCTGGAATGATTCACTGATTATTTAATAAATACAAAACATATATAACTTGGGAATTATTATAACTAATTCGTCAGCCATTTGCGAAGTAGTAGACCCCTGCATTACAATAAATGAAGCATTGAATGCGTGTCGATTTATATGAAAGTTAAGTTATTAAAGAAAGTAAATATTAATGAAAATTTGACACGCATTCATTGTTTTAAGCGATCATAGATTTAAACTTTGAAAATTGAAATAATTATGAGCATGCAATAATTAAATAATAACTATAGATAGAAATGTAGATTATAGAAATATGCACCCAAGACAGAATGAGGTAAGCTAGATTAGTAGAGAAATTTACACATTAAGTTAATTATTCAGTTTTAGTTATACAAATGATAGTTTTTACATTTTATAAATTTAGATAAGTAATATGAAGAATAGCTATAGCATATTATTAGAGTACTCTAGAGTTTGAATACAGACAGGTACCTGTTTTATAAGAAGTTTTCTTATTCCATGAGTTTAGCAGCAAAAAGTTCACGAATGGCAAGTCTTTCTTGTATTTAGATATTCATTTAATTTCATGGCAGCAGCAGCTTTCTCATTCATTTCAGGCAGCAGATCTTCATGGTGAATTTATGACGGGCAATGAAAGTTCAGCATCCGATAGGCCATCTACCGATGGAGAATAATCTAGGTGCTTTCATACCTTGGCAGGAACAAATTATTTTTATTATTTTTGGAGACTCTCAGTGATGGAGAGCAAAGCTAAAGTTTAAGTGAATGTCTCCAGAAAGTCTAAGATGGCCTCTTTTTTTATCTTGATCTTTCACGTTTTTGTTAAGGTATTTTTAGGTTCTATTTAATCTGCCCTGAGGATAATCAATGCATTTTGTTGGTTTTTAATTAAAGAAAGCTGCCGTTCTATTGTTACATTTACTAATTACATTTGGGGAATTTTCTTTAATTAATCTATTATCTATCATACCGTGCTTTTAAATTTCAAAAACAAAAAGGAAAGATAAATTTAACTTTTAATTAAATATTACATCAGATATTTTTAGAATTATTATTAAAGAAATTTAAACAAAGCAATAAATACCATAATCCAAAATAAATGATTAAAATTATACAAAATTATATAACTAAAAGAAATCTAAATTATATTATTTTATCCCTATTTATTGCGTTTAATTTGAGATCGAAATGTGTGCGTGTTTATGCTGAATTCTACATACATTTATACATTTTTAAGATTGCTACACACACAATTCGATACCAAAAAGTTTAAATTTGGGCGGGATAGATTGGTCAGTGAGAGACAACAGAAAAAGGTAAAACTTAAGATTCGAATACGAATCTTACTGTTTCAATATATATATATATAAGAAACATGCCCACATTCTTCAAATATAAAGTTAATCAATGCACCTTTTTACTTAGGATTAAGAAAATGTTGGATTTGTAATAATACAAAAGAATATATATATATAAGAATTATGTGTTCAAATTTGAAGAGTTTTACTATTATTATGATAGAGATTAAATAACTTATACAGAAATGGGCTAGGCACTTCTGTAAAGAAAAGAAAATAATTCTAAGGTGTAAATTGAAAGGTATATCATCAAGAAATGAAAGAGAATGGCAAATAAAAAGATCATAATTTCATAAATCACTGTAATTCTTTCATATATTAAAGAAATCAGTGATAAAATTAATAATCATCTTTTCAAGTTTAATAATGTAGCATTGTTTTTAATTTAAAAAAAAAAGGAACTTTTTGATTTAATTCTAAAGTCTATAAATCATACACCCTTCAAACTTTTAAGGATATATGAAATTATTGCCACATGAGCTGTGTAGATCAGTTTGAAGCAATGCATTATTGTAAGAGATAAAAAACTTATAAATGTTTTATATCAAAGGTCAACAGCATTAGCTTTCTCTTACTATATTTAAATATAGGTCCCTCTCCTAATTTTGATAGCACTAAAATAATAGCAAAATTAAAAAGTAAGATTTATTTACTATGAGAGAATATATATATATATTTTAAAAAATGCCAATATGGAAATATTTTATTCCACCTCATACCCCAATCCACTGGGAATAATTTAACCAAGTTTGATTTTGGAAGACAATATCCAAATTTGTTGCAAACATTTTTGTTACTACACCTGGGTCTTGTTTTATGCAGTAGATAGGTTCCACAGAAAACCCGCATTAAAAAAATCGCACAAAAATAGACTTAACTTACCTTGAAAAATAGGAGATAGTTTCTGTAATTTTCAGAAATGGCATAAAAGCAAAGCAATAAGGAAAAATTACTTTAAAATTTGCATTAAAAAAATAAGGAAATAAAGTATGACTAATAAAAAATATCAAATATTTGAAAAAAATGTATACAAGACTAACTTTTTTTACTCTTTTTTATTAACTACAGTATTTAATTTTACATTTTTTCATACATATTTTAATCATGATCACTATTTGACAATATGCAGTTCATTTGTAAACTGGTAAGAAATCAGATTCATCACAAGTGGAAGTACAACTAGCACCACTTTCAGTCTTGTGCTGTGTTGATGGTCTTCTGTTGACAATATGTAATCAGTGATTAAACTTTGAGATGATTTTACTAATTGTCTATAAAGCTCACGATATCCAGACATATAACTATTTAGCTCTCATTGGAATTTAAGAGGTTGTTCATTGCAGGAAACTCAGATTTCAGCATTTTCTGACATTTGTCTTTGTCTCACACATCAACCTAAAATCTATGATTAACTGATTTTTACTACTGAAATAAATTTTAAATGTTCACATTTTGTTTCTATATTAAAAAAATGAGATCGCAATCAAAACAAAAAAATTATACATTATCATTAGAAAGATTATTTTCAGTTTACAAAATCAATAAAATCTTCATTATTTATTTTAAAAATCTAAGATTATTTATTTCTGTTATATCTAACAAAATACGTTTTAAAAGTTTAAAATTTTTGAATATTTATTGCGATATTTTTATACGTAAGTATAAATCTATTATTATTTACTCATTAGTATAAGTAGGTTATTTACATAGAAGCTAAGATTCTAAATACAGCTTCAGGCCATATTCATGTTAGCTACTAATATAATGTTATATTTTTTTTAAAGAAAGAGAAAAGTATTTCAAGTCAAAATAAGTTATTAATAATTTCAATTTATTGATATCTAATAAATATAGTGAAATATGAAAGATATTAAGAAGAAACATGAATCGCATAACTTCAAAAGTACATTAAAATAATCCACATAAAACGAGACCCAGGTGTATTTTAAAAATTGTCATAATAATTTTTAAAGTGCTAAACAATAAAATAATGATAAACTATAATATGAAAATCAATTCATAGAAAGACTACTGCAGTTGGTAAAGAAATAAAAAAATTAAAGAAAAGAAAGCAGGAGAAATTCTTCAATATTTTGCAAGAAAGAGAAAAAGAAATAGAAAATATGTAAACTCCTCATTTAAATAAAAATTTGAATAACAGAAAATGTTACAAATAAAAAAAAAAGCAATATATAAATAAAATAAAATGCTAACCTACCACTTAAAAAACAGAAAAAATAAATAATGTTAAATATCAAAAATAAAATACAAACTAAATAAATTTTATAAAGACAAACTGTTAATTATCTTTTTATAAGAAATCAAAATTAATATTTAAAATTTAAACAAAAAGGTATGATGGATACAAACAGATAATATAAAATGAAGTCAGAAACATTATTTTCATGTGATTAAAATATAAAAAGATATTTTTAAAAAATAACTGAAATTATGAATGAAAGAAGCACACATGTAAATAAACAACTAGTATACTGACTGATTCATGGATACAAATTATAATTATGCTTATGCCATAAAAATGAAAGACATATAAAGAAAAAAATGCCCTAAAAATAAAAATCCAGCTTTCACAGTATTCTTAATATTGTCACCAAAATAGAGTAAAAAATTATTTAAATCAACTTACAAATAACACATTTTTGTATCAATGCTAATAGATCATTTTTATCTGATGAATAAATTAGCATTGATACACAAAAAGAGGCATTATTTGCAAATTTATTTAAATGTCCCCCACTCCCATCTTTATTTTTAGTTGCATAATTTCTAAGAATAGCTGAAAAAATTGAACATTTATTTTTTTATTTCTAGTGCATTTATGTGAGTAAAGGCATCTTAAAATTTTCTTCTAATATTTTTCATGTCTACTTTTTAGTTTTATAGAGTTCAAAAAATTAAGAATGAAGAAAGATTAGTTACAATTTAATATCACTAAATAGCAGTACCACAAAGAATAGTAAATCCCTTATAAAATAAAATAAAAAATTTTTTATGCTATTTTTGTTATTATTAAAATTGTTTGCAAACTCTAAAAAACTGTAATGCCATCAAGAATACATATGTAAGCAAAATCTTGACTAGATCAGAAATTAGGGAATAGTTGAAAATTAAGAAACAAAATTTTCTAGGCAGACAGATTAAATAGGCAGAGTAAATTAAATAAAATTGCACAACAAATTAAAAATCAAAAAAAGTTGTCGTTTGAATTGTATTTAAAAATTTGAAGTAAATACAGGGTCTTGTTGGGAAAAAAGAAATAAAAAAATTGAAACAATATTTTTTTACTATTATTATGGCACCAATGTGGGCTTTGAGCATTCCATCATCAGATTTTCAATGAAATGGACAGCTGTAGAGGTGGAGTGGATTGAAGCCTGTCCAATAGTATGAAAATGGCCTATCTTAATATAAGATGAGCATTGATTGTATATATGTGTGGAGATGATAATCTGGACTAACTGACGAATGCTGATTTAGCAAAAAATACGCATATTGGTGATTATTTATCTTCTTGATGTGTGTGATCAAGGGTGTCAGCAGTATGAGATAATGTGGATAATTGAGGGTCATGTGAAAGTCTGAGTTCAACCTCATTTATTATATATTGGAGTGCAAGTATGAAAAAACCTGTACTGTAGATGCCCATCCCTCGTATATAAATGTAAATGGATTATATCCTGTAGATAAGGAGTCAGAGTGACTTATGGTCAACATGGGTAGGATGAGAAGGTTGGCACCAATGTGGGCTTTGAACATTCGATCATCAGATTTTCAATGAAATGGATAGCTGAAGAGTCAAGGGGTAGAGTGGATTGAAGCCTGTCCATTAAAGTATGAAGATTGAATATTTTAATAAGCTGAGCATTGATTGTATATACGTATGGAGATAATCTGGACCAACTGAGATGATAATCTGGACCAACTGACGAGTGCTGGTTTAGCATGAAATACAAATCTTGGTGATTATTCATCTTCTCGACATGTGTGTGATCAAGTGTGTCAGCATTATGAGATAGCATGGATAGTTGAGGGTCGTGTGAAAGTCTGAGTTCAAACCCCCTATATATTACTATATAAGATGATTGTGAAAAAATGTAAATAGCCATGGACTTAATTCCCAGAACACTGTCTATCATATTTACAATCATATTTTATTTTTATATTCAGAATAATAACCAGCACAGATTAATCTGAAATCTTAATTCTTTAATTGAGAATAACTAAATATCCATTTGCTGGCTATTCTTGAATGGCTAGAGATTATTTACCTAAAAGGTAAATAATCCTAAACTGTTTATAATGTAAATTATTTAACAATACTAACTCATATGCCTTTATTGCTTGGGTGTTCATAAGAAGTTCGGCCACCAGAATCGATCCTGGGACCTCTCAATCCCAAGTCAGATGCTCTATGAACTACAACAAGCTGTGCAGGGTACTTTATATATATATATATATATATATATATATATATATATATATATATAATATGTTTTAAAAGATTGGTGACCTGAAATGTTTCATAAAATGTCTTACATGTCAGATGACGTGAAAACCTAAAATGCTGTCAAAAACATGCTAGATATATTTTAAATGAGGAAAACAAATCAAAAATTATTCTCCTAAATTGGGATAAATATTACATTTTTAAGGGATTCCCAGGTAATTCGATTTAAAAGTATTTATATATATTTATTATTATGTTATTTTAAGTAATTATAAGAGCAAGGTTTCATAGGCAAATAATAATTTAATGACTTGAAAGAACGTGTGTTATAATCCAACATTGATCTCATATATTTATAAAATATCAATGATATTTATAACCGATGCCAGTTAATGAAAGCATAATTGTTCACAAAACAAGGCTTAAAAGTTTAAAATAAAGATAACGGCGTTCGTTCTGACTAGAAACGGATACATAGATTTAATAATTTTTAATTAAATTCAATATATTTTCTGGTTTGTAGGAAAGTCATTATTACATCTCTATAGAAATTTGATATATAAATTAAGTAATTTGATTGCCTTATCAGTCTTAGATGCAAAGAGTGTTTTTACAAGTAAGAATGCAGTTTTGTTTTGTACATTAATAATCTATTTAAAATTTTAAAAAATGAGTATAAAATCACTAACGAGTGGTCAATTTTATTCATCCTCACTGTAATATGGGAATAATGGTACAGATATAGCCATAAGACACCCCTCCCCCCCAAACAAAACCCACTGCTCTATTGAATGCGGTTATTAGAAACTCTTTGTGTGTATATATATAATTAGCATATAATGTAAAGTTAATGGTGAACTTATTAAAACTTGTTCAGAGTTAATAGTATGGATTTATATGTCTCTTATCAACATTACTTTTCTTTTCTTTTTTTTTTTTTTTTTGTATTTTAGAAGTATCATAATTGATGCATAATTTAGATCTTTATAGAGATTTGTTTGAAAAATGACTCAATATGTACAGGTAAAAGCCATTTTACAATATTATGTATACTGTATATAATAATGATATAAATTAATATTTTTTAATTAATTTTAAATTTAAAAAATATGACTAAATTATATTATTATTTCTTAGTAAAAAAAAAAATTATAGTAAAATGATTAAATATTTCATATTCATAACTTTTTAAAACAGATTTATATTAAGGCAGCAAGATTGCAATCTTAATATTTTGCTGCGAATATGAAATTAAAATATTTTCAATTACTTGATTATTAAATATATTCTCTGCTTGGTTTACTGCAGTGATAATGACCCTGGAGTGTAAGGTTTTCGGGTTTATTCCAGTTTTGACACATGGGCACTAAAATTTCTATAAACTCCGGAGTAATACAGCCATTTAATTTATTTTTTATTAAATTTATTTATTTCATTAATGCTTTCAGAAATATGTGTGGTTAATGGATATTTTTTTATAAAAATTGTAAAGACAAATATCGTAACTTAGAATTTGCAATTTATTAAGTAATTGTTTTATTATATACGTGTGAGTGTTGAAATAAAAGGCTTTCTAGATAAAAGATGAGATTAAAATAATTAATAGCCAAATCATGAAACAGGTGATCTGCAATCTACTTTCTAATATCAGCTTCAGTAAAAAACATTTTCTTGGCACTTTGACTATACAGGTGATGGCAGGTAAATTCAATCATTGCTAGGTGAATTTTCACATGAAAATATGCAAATCTATTATAATCAGTATCTAGTTTAATGCACATTTATATGCATGAGGATATGCTAATATATTTGCTAATATTCACTTTAGTTGTGCTTTGACAAAGACACACCTTATAGAAAGCCTGGTTTAGAAAAAAAATATTGTTTTAGACCAAAATTTAATACAATAATAGTTGATAATTATCTACATATTCTGGTAGAATTTATTTTATTACCTATTATACGATATATATGATAAACAAAACAAGTTATAAATTTTGTAACTTGCTTTTAGCTTGCATTTTACAATCACTAGATGAAGCTTTACCAATAGCTCCTAACAAGCTTTTGCTTACATAAATACCGAGAGAGATAGAATTCAATATGCTCTGGAGGTGGAGACAATGAAAGAGATATTGAATTCTATCTCTCTCGGCTGCGTTTATGTAAACAAAAGCTTGTTAGGAGCTATTGGTAAAGCTCCATCTAGTGATCATATATATATATTATAATTTTTTTAATATATATTATAACTGATAGAAATTTTTAGGAAATAACCATGCATAATATTAAATCACACAATTATCATCATTTCAGCATAATAACATTTGATTGAGTAGAGGTGTTATTACATGGTCATAGCAAAAAAAAAAAAAGAAAGTTGTAATAAAATAAGTAAGAATTGTAAAAAGAAATCAAGTGAAATAATAATACAAAATAAAACAAAAAGTATTGCATCCATTCAAAATAAAAAAAATAGTAATAAACAAAAAATAAAAAACAAATTTGAGATAGTGAAAACCAATCAGTTAAATTTAATTGATGGCGTTTATGTGTTTGTGAAATCCTTTCACTTGGTAATTTTGTCACTTATGTATATTTATTAATACAATTCAGTCTTTTGAGAGTCTTTTCATTGTATTAACAAACATAAAGAGATAGAAAACTTCCAGTTACATAGAAAAGTTTCTTTACACATGTAAATAAAAATCAACTAAATTCCAATTTATCTGATTGTTATCCAATCACAAGCTTGATTCTCATCCTTTGTTTATTTTTATTTTTACACACTATCTCATAACACTGATACACTTGAACACATTTATGTTGAAAAGATAAATAATCACCAATATACATATTTGATGCTAAACCAGCAATCATCAGTTGGTCCAGATTACCATCTCTACACATATAAGCTATAAGTGCTCGGATATATATTAAGATAATCTGGACTAACTGATGATTGCTGGTTTGGCTTGAAATACATATATTGGTGATTATTTATCTTTTCAACATATATATGTTCAAGTGTATCAGTGTTATGAGATAGTGTGAAGAGTGGTGGGTCATGTGAAAGTCTGTGCTCATATACCCTATACATTACATATATAGACATAGGTATATAATAAATCTGTGTGTTTCAGTTATTACATAGTAGAGATGCCTGCCCATCCCTTGTATATGTATTAAATGGATTATGTCTTGTACACGAGAGGTCAGATTGGCCTTAGGTCAACATGGGGGTGACAAGAATCTTGGCCTCAGGGTGGCCTTTGAGCATTCCATCATCAGATTTTCAATTGGATGGATGGTTGAAGAGTTGGAGTGTGGAGTAGATTGAAGCCTGTCCATTAAAGTATGAGGATTGGCTATCTTAATATACATCTAAGCATTTATAGCATATATGTGTAGAGATGGTAATATGGATCAACTGATGATTGCTGGTTTAGCATGAAATAAGTATATTGGTGATTATTTATCTTTTCAACATATATGTGTTCAAGTGTATCAGTGTTATGAGATAGTATGAAGAATGGTGTGTCATGTGAAAGTCTGTGCTCATATATCCTATATATTACATATATAAACACAGGTACATAATAAACATGAGTGTTTCCGTTATTTAATTTTTATTGGAAAATAAGTGCAGTTTTAATTTGATCGGTTTGTTTCTACATTCTTACAGTATTTTACTTCTTTTTACAATTCTAAATTATTTTTTACAACTTTTTTAAGTATTTTTAATGACCATATAAATAGCATTTTTATTGAGAAAAAGGTAAATGTTATTTTGCAAAATGTCAATAATTATATACTTTAATATCCTATATAGTTGTCTCTGAAAGTTTCTTATGAATAATAAATCTTTTGTCTATGAAAATGATATCAGCCAAAGCTTAGTAAATCAGAGAATTTACAATTAGTTGACAAGACAATCTCCACAAGTAAACATTGGAGACGAATCCATCTTTCTTGTCAATGCACCTATAGATTCTATGATTTATTAAGCTTTGTTATCATGCAATTTTCATTTAGAAACCACTTAATTATTAGGAATTTATGGTTTAATATACATATTGATAGGCAGATAGATAAAATATAAAATAACTTTAAAATACTACACTATAGGACAAATGTCTTCCCCAGCAGTTCCATCATGGAGAAACAATAAAGAAAAAGATAATACTCATCAGGTTCACACTGAGGCAAAACTCCATACAGTAGCAACACTCAGTGCAAGCTAGAGCAATAGAAATTAGTCTGGGGATATTGGATGAGTAGGCACTAGATAGCAATTTTATGCACAAACCTTCTTGCATCCATTGTACTCTGGCTTGCACTGAATGGTGCTACTGTATGAAGTTTTGCTTCTGTGTAAACAGCTTGTGTAAGCATAAACAATGATGATCATGAGATGTTTGGTGGCTCATCAGGTTTGTCTATTGCAAGATAGTGAGAATGTGGTATGCTTTTATAATTATTTTTATCCTATAACTAAGAACAATTAGATGCCTATTTACTAACTAATAATGGATAGTTAATTGGAATAGCTGTGAACTATTGACCTGTAACATTTCACATTTTTTTGTTTACAGTCAGGCAAGTTAGATGTGCTGCCACGACAGTCTTTTATATAATACTCCACAAAGAAATAAGCAAGGGGAAGACAATATTCAATAACCGATTTAATTGCCATATAATGACAGGGTTGTTTTTCATTTTTGTTTTTCCTCTAGCCAATAATAAATAACTAGATACTCATTTTCTGACTAATAATTCAATGATTAACGAATTGCCTATATAATGGAAAATACTGAATCCGCTCAAAAATTCTCAGCTACTTAAAATAATTTGATTCTAACATCAAAGCATAGGTAGATAAGGGCAGTAATCACTATATCCCAAAACTCTTCTGTGTAAATCTATATACTTATATATATATATATTTATTTATTTCTGATGAAAACCAGTTCTCTGGTTGAAATATTAAACTATTTCGTGGATATATCAGTACCTTTTTGTATTTTTATATATATTTCCTTTGGTTAGTTTTTTTTATATATATACTTATTTTAAAATAATTATTATAATTGTTATATTCTTTATTAAGTAATTTTAGAAAATCGAAGAACTTTAAAACTTTGTTGCTGTTTCTTTTAAAGAGGATTATGTTTATTTATTTAAATCAATTTATTTATTTTTTAAATATATATATAATCTCAAAAGAAAAGAAAATGCAATAATGATGATAAACAAAGAGAAAAAAAATAAAAAAATTCCTTACTCATTTTTAATATCCTTTTTTAAAAATATATATATAATCTATTTATTTTTACATGCAGAATTCATGTATAATTAAATTGTCACGATGTGGCTCTAAATTTAGGATGCCACAATAAAACATCTTAAGGAGGTACAAATTAATATCACATGACCATCACAGATGAACAAATGTTATCACTCAGTTGTATTACATTATTGTCTAATTGTCTCAACATATCTTGGGGAAGAGCTTGCGAATTATAATGACAAATGGTTAATATAATTTATATGTGTATATAAATTAAAAACACCATGTCTCAAGAGTAATTTTTCAAAATACTGTAATTCTTTTTTTAAACACAATCAAACAGTCTATTGCTTGAAAGTTAGTAAGAAGCTTGAACATCAGAAACATAGAACTGGAGCCATAATCCATAAGTTAAAGATTCGATGTCTGTGTGAATTTTTTGATTATTTTGGCATCAGTATGGATAATTTTTAATAAGTTGTAATTTGTTATATAATTATTATTAATATAGCTTTCAGCATTATATATACAGATACACACTAAACTATAAATGCATATAGCTAATTAGTTATCACATGTAAATCACATCACTTCAGCCAATGCTTCAAATTAACCAATAGATTATCAGTAATCTGTTGTCAAGGCAACAGATAATAAATGGAAATCTTTTTCATTTTAAAATCCGAAAGTTGTCTTGACAAAAGGTTACTAAGATTCTATTGGTTATTTTAAAGCACTGGCTATTTCCATTTATTATCTGAGTATTGCCTTAATGAGAGATTGCTGATATTCTATTGGTTGATTTTAATTATCGATTCAGTGATGTGATTTATGATTTATATATAGAGAGAAAGAGAGAAAGAAAAATTAAACTATGTAAAAAAATTTGAAAATTATCGTTGTTCCTAAAAAGCAGAATTGTTAACAGAAATAAGTAATAAACTTATATTTTATGTCAGAATATATAATATCTTGAATTTAAATGTTTCAATCATTAAAACAAATTCTATGATAATCAGTTGCAATAACAGAACCATATCTTTAAAACTAACTACAACATGAGATGCTATGATAAAATTTTGTTAGGGATTAGTGGATCTATAGTGCTTTGTGTTGTTTATTGAAATGGGGAAGTACTAAATTCTGGAGTATAAATTTCTCAAATCAATCCCAGTTCAAATTTTACGAATTCCCTAAAAAGAAAGCCAAACAATTATTTATTTTTCCTGACTGCTGAGCAAGTATTTTTTATAGCTAAATCTCAACGACCATTACTAAAAAAAACTTTTAGAAGCTATCAAATATATTTTCCAAAAACATGATTTATAACATTTTAATGAAACTCCCGATATTTATTTAGTACATAATAAGGTCATTTTTTTCCCTACCATACAATAGTAATGTATTAATGCATATATAACAGAATGCAATTTCCTTATGCATTTGCCCATAGTATACTCAGAAAATGAATAAAATTTTTTGGCTATCCAATCAATTCTTATACTGGCATAACTGTTCAGAATATTATGACTACTTTTTTAAGGTTTCATATTACAGTTATAGTTGTAAATAGCATAATTAATGTAAAATTGATAATAAAATACTATAATGTTAATATTTAAAAAAACTCAAGTTCTTAATTAGCCAATGATGGAAAAAAATCTTCAGCCACTTTTAGCTTGGATGATTATCTACTTGAGAATGTAAACCAATTTAAATATTTTGGTAGTTTTTTAAGCAGAAAGTTTTGGACTTAGGTATTGGAGTGTAGTAAAGACTCTAACCTGTTTTAGCTTTGTTTAATAGGCTAAAAAGGATTATTTCATCCCTGAATAAATAAATATTGCAAATAAATTAACTACATGTAAAACTTTTATTTTATCCAATATTTTGTATGTAAATGAGTCCTGGGCATTCTATAAATGCAACATAAAGACATTCTAAATATTTTACTTAATGATATTCTGTAACTCTATCAATTTTTGCTTTTTTTTGCTTAGCTATGTAATTCTATAAGTGGCTTTAATTCACTTTCCAATAAAAGATTAAGTTTTACTTCACAATTTAACTAATAACTCACTGAGCAATGCTTTCAACCTAGGAGGTCATAATCATAATGCTCAAACATATTGGCTAAAGCGGTATTATTAGGAGAAACATGGCATTAATATGATGATTGACAATGCTATACAAGAGGCTTTTTTGTTTATCACATGGATATTGTTAGAAATAAACCATATACCTTTTTGCTTTTCTGATCTTTCCACTCTGTACACACTATTTTAATATTCCATGTTTGGAAAATAAATTTAAAGAGGCATGATTTATTGCTAATAATATCCATGTGATAAACAAAACAAAACTTGTATAGCATTGGAAAGTGGAATGTGTAAATTATAAATTTACATATTATCCACTGAGCATTAAAGTCATGTTTTCTCCTAATAATACCACTTTAGCCAATAAGTTTGAGCAATATGATTATGGCTTTCTAGTTAAAAGGATTGCTTAGAGAATTATTACTTAAATTGTGAAGTAAAATTTAATATTTTCTTGGAAAGCAAATTAATGCTACTTATAACATTAATTGATATTCCATAAAATTCTAAAAATATTATGGTGATGTTATAAGATCAATGCAATTTTCTCATGTGATAGTCTAAAATCCACTACTGTAAAATGGCATCTTTATTGGAATTGATATTGATCCAAATGAAATATAAGAGATTTTGATCAAATAACGTGAAATTGAGTGTGAATTTTTTTCTCAAAATATGATTTATTAACATAATATTAATTTTTGAATTTACATGTTATATGTAGTGATATACAAGATTCAAACTATGATTTACAATGCAGAACTTGATTTACAGAGTGAACAGAAAAACCTTGAATTGTATATGCATATTTCTTGCCATTCATAGCTTCTCTCATAGTTTACTAAGTACCGCTGACCTTAATGGCAACTAGATAGATCACAGCTACCAAGAATCACATCATCTCCACCATCCAGAAGATGAGAAAGTGAAAACCCATACTAATCCCCACAGCACCCACATCCCAGTCCCCCCTTCTAAGGATTAGGAACCAGGCCTTGAGGTATTTCCAAAGCTTAGATTCTGCCATACAATGCCCTTACTAATACCCACAGCACCCAGACCCCCTCCAAAACTCAGGCTTGTGAGACCTTCCAAGCACCAGACCCTGCCATCCAGATGGCAGAGATGAGTGACACAGCAGCCCCAATTTGAAGTTTAAACCATAGTAGAACTCTCTGGCCTGAGTCACCCAAGCATGAGATTTTCTCATCTTCACAGCCAAGACAAGCAATGCTGTAGCACTAACCCATTTAGTCACAAAGATTATATCAATGGCATTTTAATCCAATATCGATTCTTTACATTGGGAAGATAAGACTAAGGATAAAATACATTGAACAGATATGATTAGACATACTAGTTTCTTGTAGAAGAAGTTAAAAGACAACACTGTTAAATATTAAATAGACTGATGATTAGCATATAGTATATGTGATTCACAGATTGGTTTTATAATCATTGCAAAACTCTGATGTATTATATTTTTGTACCTCTATTGTTTTTAAAGTTGGAATGGCCTTACTCAATTGTGGATGGTTATTGATGATGATCACTATGAAGTACAATGGTCACAATTGTTTATGAGTGCTACTAATGATACGAAATACGTGAAATTCTATAATGTATGTCAATGATATTGATGTATTTATTATGAAAAACACACACCTATAGACTTTCTTATTTATTTTCCAGTTATTAAAAATTGACTACCTTCACATTAATATTACCTATACTATTACTGGAAAAATTTTATATTATATTATGGTTAATCATTCAACAAAATAATAATATATACAGATAATCAGTTTTATTTTAGGACTATTGATTTTAATATCAACCACCATTTGTTGACAAATTTAATATTTTATCTTTGTATACCAGAAGTAATGTTTATATTAAAATCCTTAATTTATTAAGGGATATTGCCTGTGTTTAGTTGATTATTTTAATAAGTGTCTCAAATTTTACTGGTTCAAATTATATGGAGAACTACAGTAAGTTTGAAAAATAAGTTTCCATCAAAAATTTTTATGAATGTTATTAAATTTAATTTTTTTAGCCTTCTTCACTTTATCTAGATTAATATCATTTTTTTTAAATAAAAAAAATCACCTTTAAATATTCGATTTTAAATTTATTATATAAAATTTTATACTTAATCTCATAGTCATTTCAAGTTTGAATTTATTTCCTGTATAAAATTTATTCATTTCCTGTTAAAAAATTTGACCCATTTTTATTTTAATAGATTCAACAGAAAAAGTTATATCAATTTTTTTTTATTTATAATATTATCTTTAAATTTAAATATATGAAATGTTTTTACTCTTCTTAAATAATTTGAAATATTTTTTTAAAAAATATTTTAATACAATATTTAAGAAAATGCTTCAAGAAGAATGGTGTGTTTCTATGTTTTGATGAACCCGGTAGCATTGTATAGAAACGCAGAAGACAGAACAGAAGTAAAGCCATAGAAAAAGCAAGGAAAGAAAACAGTTTTTGACAGTGATGGGGAAAGATAAAATATTTCTGGAAAATAAAAAAATACTGGAATAAAAGAGTAAACCTAAAGCCATTTGAACATTGAAATAAAATGTAATGGAATAAAGGAAGATCTACTAAGAGTTAATAAAAAATATAATGAAGTGAAATGGAGAGAAAGATTGGATAAAAAAATCTTCTAGATTAAGAAATTGGGAAGAGAATGATATCCATCACAAGAAATGCTCTAAGAGTTAATAAAAAAAATAATGAAGTGAAATGGAGAGAAAGATTGGATAAAAAAAATCTTCTGGATTAAGAAATTGGGAAGAGAATGATATCTATCACAAGAAATGTGATACATAAAGCAGACATATATGTATAAGTGTTCATAAAATAAAATTCAATATATAAATCAAGTATAATAATGAAACTATAAAAATTATCTTTATAGGAATCTGATATGCTCTGAACTAGATAGCATATGACTATCGGCAGATAGTAGTGCCATCTATCTTTACTTAATACTTTTTACATATGTAATGAACAATCAGTATGTGACCATTCCTTTCATCTGAATAAAGGTCAGTAAAGTAAAAATTTATTATAAGACTCATATAAATGTTATCTAAGAAAGTGGTAGATTTTTATAACAAAAAAAACAACAGTATAATAGTACTTCAAGTAGAAATTACGGAAATTGCAATTGAAAGCTATACTTAGCAATGTTTGTTACTTGTCTCTGTTGTAAATATAACAAATAATGCTTTTTGAAAAACATAAAATTAGAACTGGAATAAATAGTATGCTGCCCTTTAAGAAAATATTAATTAGATCAGTAACACATAAAAAACAAAATTGAAAGAAAAAGACTGGTAGATAATTTAGATAGTACAATACGTTTAAAAACAGAAAATAAAATGTACAATAATTTAAGTGCGAGATTGCTCACGATAATACATAAAATGTTATATGCACCATTAATTATATGTTGTCACAAATTTGAACATTAAAATGAAAAATTATGGCCGAAATCATGAGTAAAGAACCATACTTTCATTTATTATTTAAACCAACATCATTTCTAATTTTTAATATTATATCCTTTAATTTAAAATAATGTATGTTTATTTCCTTTGCTATTGAAATATTTGTAGACAATACTGCAAATAATGAAAGATATCTTGGGATTGTTTTTAAAACTATCAAAGCGGCTGCAAATATTTTCAACATTAATATTTTTTCAGTAATAACATGAGCAAAATGAAAACTTTTATATGTGACTATATTTAAATACATACATATTGAAAATTTAAATATTCTATTTGTACTAGCGAAACATATTCACCTATAGTTATAATAATATAAATCAGATTCCTTAAAATATGTCAACGTTTAATACCAAATGAAACAAAGAGGATCAATAGAATTTTTATGACTTCCAGAGTTTATTGTTTTAGCATTATTATTTAAACTTGAAATAAATTAATATACACTTTAAAATAATAATAAAAAATACACATCCACAATTAATAAATAACTGTAAATTAATAACCATAATTAACATCTCGTTTCCATTTTGTCATTTACAGAATTTTTCCAGTGGCTTATTCTTAATTTTTAATTTTCACTCTTTCCCTAAAAAAAAACGCAGAAGGGGAAAGGAAAACTAAAATTTAAATAAGCTGACAAAAGTTAGGAAATGTAAAAAAGAATTGGCGAGAGAAAAAGAGAGGGGGAGGGAGAGAGAAGTAACTAATGAATAAATAATTGCTTTTAACTGTAACAATAAAAGTATATATTTTCAAGATTTCTTTTGATTTTTATTACCGCATCTTTCATTTCAACTCTACCACATAATATTTATATTTCTTCTAAGTTTCCAGGAATATAAGGATGCTTCAAACACATAATATATGCGAAGTAAGGGGAAAAAATAAAAGATGTGCTGTTAAATTATTCCTACAAGTGCAGTTACTTTGTAAGGGTTAAAAAAACAAAAATGTATGTTTGCACAACAAAATGTTCAATAATAAAATTATTTACCTTTTCTATAATTCATTTCCTCTATTAAATCAACTTTTAAATATGTATATTATTTACTCTTATGCTATAATTGAAATAATAGCCAAACTTAGGATATCAACTAATAAAAGAAGTAACAAAAAGCCCAGTGAAAATTTTTTTTAGAAACATTAAGTTGTAAAAAAAACACAGTGAGAATATTAATAATAAAAGTTTTCTACTCAGAAATATTAAGTCCGTCCCACAAATCTAAAAATAAACTAAAAAAACAAACAAACTTAAACTCAGTTGAAAGATGATCGATAAAGAATAGAAAATATATGTGATACTAAGTTGAAATTACTAACAAATAACTCTTAATATTAAAAGGAAAAATACTGATGGAAATAAAAGAGTAATATTGAACAATATATCAAAATTTAAAAAATTAAATTAAATCGTAATTAAAAAACAATTACCATAATGAAAAATTAACCAGTTATAGACTGAAATATTACTAAAAATATATACATAAAGTTATTTAATGGTATAATTTGGACTCAAAAAAGTGATAAGATTTGATTTGTATATAATTTGAAATTGCTGATTCAACATTCTATTTACTTTGTGGGCTTACATGAGAAAAAATGCTTCTATGTCCAAAATAAATTTCTTCATCATCACAAATACTTGTAAAGCTTAACGACTTTGGGAGAATTGTTTTGGTCTAAAATGATGTATAATATGTTGTTATGATTATAAATGAGAAAATATGAACATCAATTTTTAAAAATTAATATTGCTGCATATTAAAAATTTCAATATTTTATGTTGAACAAAGTTTATTATACCTCTTTTTTTTCAACTTAACTTTTATTTTTATTAACTACAAAAACTAAGCTCTCACTCCAAAAAGAGAGAAAATTACTAATTAAAAAAGTAAAAGAGTAAACACACTTCCTATGTTTAGTTGTACACTGATTTTACAAAAGCACAGTTTTCAGCAGATATTTTTATTTATAGATATTTATTTGAAATATCAACTTAATTCTAATGCTAACTTTTCAATTTCATCCAATATTTGAAAAAAATAGCTAAAATTTAAAAAGCACTTTACAGTAGATCAGCTTCCACATTTTATCAAACACAATGGAATTCCATTTACTATAATATAGGAATAGCAAGTAATAGCGCACTATCCCCAATAATGATTTGGGTTATTACTTAGCCATAGTGTTTTATTTTCTAATGACTCAATCTGCCCTCAAAACATAGAAATTACTATACATAAATTATATTTAAGTTAATCAATGCCTGTGTTCTGAGCTTACAATATTGAAAGCACTGATCTAAATTATCACAGCACACATATATTGCCTATCATAAATTAATAAGCATAAAAAGTATTGTTTTGAAGCAAACATATTTTCACCAATAATGAATACAATCTAGAATAGTTGATTAAATATTGAATAAACCAAACAAACATTATCTAAGAAACCATCACAAATCTTTCAATAAATTACTTATTCAATTCAGTGATTGTTTAATATTCTTGTCAAAGAATTCAACTTTATGTAAAGTGACACATTTTTTCCCCATATGTCATAGCATCAGCTGAGAGGCGAACCACAACCGACTGCTTGCTTGCAAGGCAGCTGCGCTGACCTCTCGGCTAACAACGCTTGACAAATTTTTTACACTATTTTCAAAATAAACATCAAATTCCGATTTCTCTCCCCCAACCCACTTCAATAAATACGTATCCACTTGACAAATAAATTCTTGGTATCTCATAGTAACATCTTTCATTTAGAATCGTTAGTTGCAAATAATTTGAAATTTAAAATTTCTATAACTTTGTTTTTAAATTTTTAATGAGTTTTTATGTAACAACTTTTCTTCGAATTAGCAGTAATATTCCTTTTGAGACAATTCAGTATCCAAAAATATACTTTATTACTGTTTGATTTACAGGAGTCAAACTTTCTGCATTTATAACTTTGATATCATTCACTTTATTTATATATATATATATTAAGATTACTATTATTAAGTTATTAGGCTAAAGTTTATCATATCATTCCTATCCTACAGATGTTTTGAGAAATTATGGTGAAATGGAAGTTTAAGTATATTTTTTAAAAAAAAAAAACTTTTCACATTAATGATTAGTTTTTTATTAATGGTTTTTCTTTTACTACAATCTCTTGAATAACTGAAATACAGGCTTATTATATACCTGTATCAATGTATGTAATATATATGGTACATGAGCACAGTGTATCAGTGTTATGAGACAGAGTGGAGAGTGGCTGGTAGTGTGAAAGTCTGTGCTCATATACACAATTCTGTTGACTACATATTTTTGTTTCTGATTGTAAAAGTTTTAATACACATTTTTTTAGTGTATATATTTTTGTGCTTCTATCTTAACTGTCCATTTCTGTTTAATTTTAGCAAAACGTACCTTTGATTTGAGAAGGATAATGTTTTCCCAACAAAATATAATAATTAGAATAAAATTTATTAGTTTATTAATCTTTCCCTGTTGGTATTATCAGAACTAGATTTTTTTTTTAAATATTTTTTCATGTTTATAATGGAGTTATATTTTTCATATAATTAAAAGAAACAATACACAGATTACACTACAGAAAATAATTATACAAATAATAATATTTTAAAAAAAACAACAACGGGAAATTCATAAGTATTAATAATAATATTCATTAAGGATGTAGCCTCAAGCACATGTGTATAAAATGCGATAGTAGGGACCTCTACAGGTTTTAAAACCACAAGTTTAATCATTGGAAGAAAAGAGGGGAACCCTTCTTTACTTCAGCTTACTTTCTATTTAAATAGGTGAAGCTGAAGCGGTAGGTTGAAGTAAAGAAGGGTTCCCATATTTTCTTCCAATGAGTAAGCTTGTGGTTTTAAGACCTGTAGAGGTCCCTACTATCGCATTTTATACGCATGTGCTTGTGGTTTTAATACCTGTAGAGGTCCCTGCTATCGCATTTTATACGCATGTGCTTAAGGCTACAGCCTTAATGGATATTATTTACGTAATCAATGTGCGTTTAAATAAATTTATAATTTTAAGTATTAATATAAATTACAAATTGAACACCTATATAAAACTTATGTGGAAATCACTGTGTATTTTTATTTAAAAATATTTATTTAAATTTATAGCAAAATAAAAATTTAATAATAAAAAATTAACTGAAGTTCAGATAAAGTTTATTTTTGTTATTGATGCTTAAAAATAAAAACATTTTAGGAGTTAATTAGTGAATCAAATTACTATTTCGCAAACTTCAGATATTTGCTAAAATATTTTATTTAAAATATATATTTCGCAATCGTTTAGAAATAATATTGTAACCTTTAAACATTTATAATAAAAATCTATTAAAATTTATTTTTCTTTCAGGTGAAAACTGAAATGTTGAAATATTTACATTTACATATGTAAACTATATTTACATATTAAGCATAATCAATACAAAATGTCGATAATCATATTAAAAAAGTTACATAACAAGATATTTCATATGTTTAAAATATTTTAATTTCAATTTAAAAACTTTTTCATTTTTCTGCAATATCAGAACGTGTTTGTTATCTCTTGGTATTTATTTTTTCTGATAATGCTTCTAACTATTCATATTAATGTGAGATTTTTCATATTGATAAATACGTAGAATATAGATATTTTAAACTTACTTAAATAAATAATATAAGTAAAAAAAATTGAACTTAAGATTTTTCAGTCTATATCCGTTCTCCACTCTATCTCAACCAACTGATACACATGACCACATACATGTGAAAAAGGTAGATGACTCCCCAAAAACATGTATTTCATGCAGAAATTTGCTGCCATTAGTTGGACCAGATCATAATCTCCAAACATATATATATAATCAATGCTCGATTAATATTAAGATAGCAATTCCTTAAACTTTAATGGACAGGCTCAGCACTGATTGGGTCATCATCATCAACCATTATCAATCCACTGCAGGGCGAAGGAGGTTCAATCCATCTTCTCCGATCTTTAGCTTTTTTTCTCCACACCACCCCTGCACCCTTTCTTATTTCATACATCCATCTCACATGTGGTCTCTTTCTGGATCTTTTACAATCTCTTCGAATCTAGTTTAAGATTTCAATTGTCCATCTATTATCATCTCTTCTAGAAATATGTCCAGACCAATTCCACTTCAGTCTTTTAATTTTTTCAATGAGATCAGTAACACCTGTTTGTTCTCTTATCCATATATTGCATTTTTGATCTCTTCTTGTTACTTCCAACATGCATCTCTCCATACTTTCTTGAGTAGTCTGAAGTCTCTGTATTGCTCTTCTATTAAGTGTCAAAGTCTCAGATCCAGTAAGAACTGGTAAAACACATTCATTAAAAACCTTTTTTTTTTTTTTCAAACACATAGGCATATTTTCTTTTAGTATCAAGTTATCTCTACCAAAATTACTCCAAACAAGTTTAATTCTATGATTAATTTTATCCATTATGTTTCTATCTGTATTAATAATCTCACCAAGGTATTTGTAACTGTTAACTTCTTCTAACTCATCATAATAAATATTTATTTTCATATTTTGAGAATGTGTGTATATATGAGAGAGATTATGATCTAACCAAACTGATAGGTGCTGGTTCTATATGAAATACTTATATTGGGAATCTTTTAACTTTTTTGCATGTATGTCTATTGCTTGAGCTAGAGTGGATGAAGACTGTAGTCTGAAAATGCTATGTTCAAATTCCTCTATTTACATATATAAGAAATTAATTCAGAGTACATTAAGTATAAGCAAATTAAGTAGATACTGGACTTAAAATCATAGAAGTGTTGTATATCTTTTATTAGTGATGAAGGCTTACGACATATTACACACCTGGGTCTCGTTTTATGCGGTAGATAGGTTCCTCGCAAAACATACACAAAAGAAATCGCACAAAAATAATTAATTTACCTTGAAAAATGGGGGATAGGTTATTGTAATTTTCAAAAATTGCATAAAAGCAAAGCCACAATGTAAAATTACTTTAAAATTCGCATTAAAAAAAAATAAGAAAATAAAATATGACTAATAAAAAATTTCAAATTTAAAAAAAATTGATACAAGACAAACTTTTTTTACTTTTTTTATTAACTACAGTATTTAATTTTATTCAAAACAATATATTTTTATGTGTAATTTAAATTTTTTCATGCATGTATGGTATTTTAATCATTATCACTATTTGAGACATCAGATTTGTCATGATGTGATGTGATGTGAGGTACTGTAGCTTCTCCTTAAATGAAATCAAGAGAAAATACAAATAAAACGTTTTCCAATCGCTGTTGATCCTTCCCATTTTCTAAGCGATCTAAAATTAAAATTTTTGTTTCCAAAAAATTTCATTTTCTTGGGTGTTTTTTCTTTTCCATTAGGGTAAACTAAAAGTTTAAAATAAAAATAAGAAGTTAGACTTATGATAATAAAAAGACACCGACTCACCACTGTTGGGCAAAATTTAATTAAAACTAACAATTAAAAATTAAATTCTTATTTTTGTCTTTAATTTTCAATTCTGTTTAAAAATCAAATTTCATCATTTCACATCACATTAATTTCAGATCTCAGTACGTAATTATTTTTTTTTCATATTCACGTTATGTAATTTTTAAATTGTTAATTACAATTAAAAATCAGATTTTAATTGTCAAATTTAATTGTGCCCACCACTGTTACTCACCTTTTAAAAATAAATTTGTGGACACTAAATGATTAAGTGATTACGTAATCTTTTTATAAAAAGCAAAAATAGAACTTGGTTTAAAATGCAACAACAACAACATAAATAATATTTTTCATCTATAACGTTTGAACAGATTTACATTATATAGTCTTGTAAAATTTAATGTGTGTATATAAAATAGGGAAATCTTAATTTTAAGTGAATTATGAACTTCTTTATTGCATAAAATCTATTACAGTACTATTATAAAGTACTGAAAATATTGAAATTATTAGATGGAAGTCGAACTCTGATAATGCGCTATTACTTTAAATATGACATGAGTGCATGAAATTTATAATATTTAAAGTAATAGTGCATTATTGGAGCTCGACTTCTGATCTAATAATTTTTATCACATAAAAGAAAACTGCATATAAAGATATTAAAAAAAAACATGAATCGCATAACTTCAAAATCGCATTAAATAAATCTGCATAAAACGAGACCCGGGTGTAATCATATTTTTTGATTTTATAATTAATACAATGATACTTATCTGACAAACCCTAGTTTAATATGCACCTTTTCACTATAGCTACAACTAAATTTCTATATACCGACCATTGTTATCTGATACAGCTGTGGTCTGTGTAATTGGAAAAATTCAAAGGCTCTTCACTTCAATATCAAATTATAGACTATGCTGATGAATATATTTATAATTAATTATAACAAAAAAACTTTATGATGTATATTACATTATTTAAATAAAAAAAGATCTATATTTAATATTAAAAACAAGTAGTTTTTATTGTTTTTTAATCATTAATAATAATCAAAGATTATTGCTCACATAAACAGATAATCTGAATTTTAACTGCATATTTAACCTTTATATGTTATAAAACAAGTGATATTTTTATATAAAAAAATTTAATCAATTTTTTTCTACATCTTGCCCAATGCTTTTGATATATTTTGACAAAATCAGGTCCTACATCATTTCCATACAATAAATATCAATTAGAATTGACAGCTTATATATATAATTTACTTTGTGGTACTATATGATTAATATATACATATATGAAATATTGTGGAAAGCAACTACCCTTCACACATGCATTATAAAATCAAACACACACTCTCCCATTAAAAAATGTTTTAAAACCATAGGTGAAACACATATGATGAAGAACTTATTCTTTAAATAAGTCAATAGGGTATATGAGCACATGATCCACCACTCTCTATTCTATCTCATAACACTGATACACTTGGAACACATATATGTTGAAAAAATAAATAATCATCAATATATGTACTTCATGCTAAACCAGCAATCATGAGTTGAATAAAACTTGAAAATGATTAATACATTAGGATAATAATCTAAACATGTTTTTTTAACTTACAAAAAAATTATTCGGAAGCTGGGCTTCTCTCCACAGTCTCTTAAGGGATTTTTTCAACCTAATATTTTTCTCATGATAGTTTAAATTAATTGATTCTAATTATAAGTTGCCATAATGTTCTATAAGCTCCCATTGTTGAAATTTGAGATTTATTCCTTGTCTCTTTATATGGATTATAGATTTCTTCACAAACAGCATAATCAGGTTCCAGAGATTCAAGTTGGACTTCAGCAGTCAGCAAATTTTCACTTTTTTTATTCAGTCACCATAATGAAGGTTTGATGCAGTTTTAATAAAGTGAAAATGCAAATTTTATTGCAGCTTAATTAAAATCTGAATGCAGATTGCTTGATATAAAAAAAACCCTGAATATATATAGATTTTGATGTCTTGTTTTTAACACTTTTGACTCCTGTTTTTCGCATCTTTGATTAATATTTCATTTTTAACACTTTTATGACCTGATTTTATTTAATTACAAGAATTTTAAAACATTTTTATAATTTAATTGACTGAACTTGCAAAACACTGTAATTATTACATTTCTTGAATTTTCCCCTTATTTTTGAATCTCACATATTTATTTTTAATTCAATTATTTAGAATCTATTTGTTAACAGAGTTGTTTTCAAATACATTCCATACACTCTTTTAATCTTTGATAAGAGAAAAAATGTTAACATATTTTATATAATTTACAATTTTCTCATAAATTTCAACATATCATTTTAATATGACATTTAATAATTTATTTTAACTTTGAATATTACATTATTATAAATCACTTATTTGAAAACTTTTAAATGTTATATTTATTAGTACAATTCTGAAGACCTGCTGATAACCATGCAGAAAACCACATAGTGGACACTGAAATTTACAAGACATTATTTATTTCAGTACATATAATATCAAACTACAATATTAATGTTTGTTTTTTTAAGTTAATTATCATTTATGCTTCCACACACCTCCCAATTCCAACAAACTAATCAATAATACTAAAGACAGCCTACCACCCTCGCTGACACCTCGGGTGGTCTATAATATTGCCTGCCCTGAAAAATATTGTAAATCATCATATTATGATGAGACCATGGCCTCTCTGTCCACTAAGCTATCCCAATACACATACTCCTATAATAAAGTACTGGTGGACACTTCTTATAGTTCAGTTTTTGCACAGCACCGCATGTCAGCCAGTCACGATTGCCAACCTAGAGATCCAATGGTGGTTTGCAGAGAGCGACACGATCTCAAAAGGAAGATAAAAGAGGCTTACTTTATCGCTAGAGATAGCGACGCCATAAATAGAAAAGACTCTTGCTACAAAATATCCAGGAAATGAAATACGTAACTATCGCATTTGCATAAATTTACATCGCTACTAATCAATTTTTTATCTATTTACAAAATGGCTATGAATATGAGGGCTCTGACCCTTGAAAAAGCTTAGCCACTTAATTAAATATATGTATTAAAATAATATATATTTCTTCATTTGTTTTCAGCTTTTTGTGCTTGTGCGTGTTAGTGCATTTTTTATTTTGCACTTTAGAACAATTAGCCACGAAGTTTAAACTGTTTTCTCATTTAAGTTAATTATAATATAAAATCTAACTGAAAAGTAAAATATTTCAGTACTAATTTTCAATATGTAGCTTAATTTTATTTTTTAAATAAAAGTGTATTCTTCATTAATATAAATCTAGCATTATCTTTTTTTTAAAAAAAAAAACCGTATAAAATTATAAATTAAAAAAAATTAAAACCATTATTAAAAATATTTTTTATTAATCCCTTGTTTATAGATTTTTTTAAAAAAATAATTTTTGTTATATCATATGTTAGCTTTAATTCTAAAAACTATTGGATATTTCAATTATATAACCAATTTAAACAAAAATTTTACAATAAATAATAATAATAATAAATATTATTATTATTATTATTATTATTTAGCGAAAGATCAGAAAATAATAATATACTATACATCTATTCAATAATAATGATCATAATAATAAGAATAATATTCTCTCTGGGGATAAAACAAATTTGCACAACTCAATTAATATAATATTAAGTTATGATATATATTCAAAAAGTTGATGACTTAGAAATGCAATAGAATCAATTTTAGCTATTGAATTAATGTATTCTTTTAGCGTAATGTTAGCATAATATATTTTGTTAAAATTTGTAAATTATTAAACTCTAATTTTATGACATACATGTATGTTTCTATAGTCTTTAATTCTATTCAAAAATATTGGTTGTTATATAGAATAAAATAATCAGATTATAATATAAAAATAAATAAATAAAAACATTTGTTTTAAAACACTTATCTAAAAAAACAACAACAAACAAATGATTTTTATACACATATTATTATTTAAATTATTAAAATTTATGCAGAAGTTATTGAAAACTTTCAAAAAATTATATGTAAACTAATACAATTCCATCAATAAATGAAAAAGTACAATACAAGTCATATTTGTATATTAAGATAAATTCTGGAGTACCATAAACTATTCCAAAATCACTAACAATGAGAAGGAAAGGCTAAATCTCATATTTAAAAGCCCCTGAATATTAAACGAACCAACAGTTAATAGATATAAATATTAATTGTAACAGCTCAAAAGTAGATTAAAGTTGTGCAAAATTCCTGTAAAACTTCAATGAATTATATGTAAATTAATATAATTCCATCAATAAACAATAAGTATTGAACGAACCACCGGTTCTTTAGCTTGGATCATATATAAACACTGAATTTATTGCATTACAATTCAAAACATGATGTCTATATATTAATAGTAGTCCTAAATTACAGATACTTCATTCTATAGATTTTCATTTATCACAGAGCCATCACGATTAATATTTATTTAAATTATTATAAATTTACTAAAGCATATTATGTTAAACCACTAAACATCACATGATCACTATGTTATCTAAAAACTATATTATGTACATTTATATAAAATTTGTTCTCTATAATATTAAATAAGTAAGCAAGTGAATTGTAAATGTAGCTTATATATATATATATATATATATATATATTATAAATCGATGTCTATATTTTTTCGAAGCAATATATGTAATCTTATAATTACATATTAGTAAATACAGCAATCAAAAATTTTGAAAAGGAAAAAAATATAATCACTACTTAGGAGCACTAGACTATCCTTGTAGTCTTTGTCAACTAATGCTTTGAAAGATTAACCTTCCCATCATTCCATGATTTAATGTTTGCTGCCTGCCTATTGATTAAGTCTTGCTTGTATTTATATATTAGCATAGCTTCCTTTATTTTCCTTTTATTGTTATTTCTTTCAGTTTGCAATATTTTTACATTATTATAATTAAAGTTAAAACCATATATACATGATTTATTATGGTTGTAAGAACGGAAGCTGATATGTTATTATTAATGTTGCATTTTTGTTTCATATTTTGAACCTTTTTTAATAACAGCAGTGTTCATTAGTTCTTTTCTCCAATGTACATCTTGATTCCCCTATATATACGCTACCACACCTACATATCCATTTATAAATGATGCAATTATAAATGAGGTTTTATATTTAGAGTTATTTATTAATTTATTTAAAATGAAATGTCACATATACCTTTATAAATTTTCTTTATGAAATTTGCTTATTGATTAGAAATATATGGTATTGATATCCAAATTTTTTTATTAGTAAAAGAATCAATCTTATTAATTTTTTTTAAATTTATATTTTGTATTAAAATTTTTTAATAGTATATATGATTGTAATTATAGGCAACATTTAACAATTCATTAGAATATATTTCAATATTTTTGCCTTTATCCGATGAATATTTACAAAGATTATCATTTCTGAAAAAGGACTTCAAACCTGCCATTTTATGTGACATTGGTCCTCTTTATTTATATGGAATATAGCCTCTTCTTGCTATTGGTTTAATACTCATATAGTAATCCTGTTTACATCTATTTCTAGTTATCTTAAGATCAAGAAACTGAATGCACATTAAATTTTCATTTGTTTTGATCCATTTAAGCCATTTATATTATTTAATTCTTTAAACAAATCTATAATTGTATTTGGCTTGACACATACAAAAACATCATCAACATATCGATAATATAAAGTAATATTTTTTTATAGCATTCATTTTTCAAAATACTTTCTTTGTATGTAGAAATTACAAAATTACATATTTTGGCAACTATAGGCAGACCCATTGCCCAGCCATTACCCATTTTATAAAAATCATTCTTAAAAATTGCATAAATATTATCTCTGGTATCTATTCAAAATTTTTCTGTAAATGAGTATTTGGGATATTCTTAACTAGAAGGTAAAAATAAAGATGGAATCATGTCTATCTGTTGATTATTCATATTAACAATAGATGGCTCTGGAACAAAGGAAAGAGTAAATGACATGCAATGCCTTCTGTATTCCTGTTTATTTTTAAAAAAATTGTTGGAAAATGTCTTTGTTCTGCAGTAGGTTGTTTAAAGGCTGGCACATCTATATATTTACCTAAAGTAATGATTTAATTTCTATAAAAATGCTTTCAGATAAATTTCTTAAAACTTATTACAATGTAAGTTAATCATTTTACAATAACAAAAAAAATGAAATAGTCATAAAATGTAGCATATATTTATAATTAATGCAATTTATACCAGATTCGAACAAATCAAAGGAAGGCTGACAACTGAAATCTTAAATATAATGTTAAGAGATTGTTTAACACTTCGATGGGGGAGAAATGTGTATTAAACTGACAGATAAGACAAAGAAATTCATTTAAAGAAAGTGAAGAAGATAAATTATGGGTTGGAAAAACTGAATAAAAGTGGAGAAATCTTTATCTTATAAGGAATTGATAATAGTTTAAAATGTTTAGAAACAATATTATATTAGTGGCCGCCAAGCAATAAAAAACTAGCATCAATGATCATTGTAATCATCTGCTCAAGTATCATATTACCTACTTACTTCATCTGTCTCAAGAAAATTGAATTTAAAACATACATACATAAAGGTGGTTGCCTTGACAACAGATTGAGATTGTTAATAATATTGATATTGTTTAAGTGCTGAATGCTTTCATCTATAAACATGTATACATATATGTAGCTAATATTGAAATAGATACAATTTACATGTTTTGTTTACTGAAGCAATTTTAAAAAAATGAATTAGTCAGTTAATTGTAGTATTTAGTTATTTTTAAAATATATATATACTATAGTTTATAAATGCTTATCAAGCAGTATTAATAAAGATTTCGAACTTATGCTTGAATTCTGTAAATTTTATTCTATAATAATAACTCTTATCCCCTCCCCCATCAATCAACTTATTATATCTCCTATTTATGCCAAGTAAATGCCAAGTAATAAATGCCGAATTTCATTTGATATTTGTTTACCCTTTTTAGAAATCTATGATGCATAATAGTAATGATTACATGATATAGTGTTTTCCTGAAGGTTTGTGATGATGGTATTTTAGTTGTATTTATATATTAGACTATTTCCACCATCTAATATTAAGTATTCAATGTCTTTAGAAAAATTTAACTGTATTTAAATTTTTCGATTACATTGAACTATCAGTAATAGCACACAGGTTATTATATGCACAACGTTTCGAGTGGTTTTATTCTTCTCATTTCTTTCAGGTGTTCCTGGCATGATCAGTGACAGTAATAGTATGGGAATCGAACCTAGACCTTTAGATTCTTGAATGACTCAGTTAGATATGCTATTACCTTAAAATTCAATATATAAGAAATTAAAGGGTCAATTGTGATTCGCGTTCTAATACTGTCACTGGTCAGGCCAGCAACACTGGAAGAAGAAAAGAATACCACTTGAAACTGTACATACACTAACCTGTGTGTAAATGTAATTGGAAAATTTAAATAAAGATAATTTTTTATAAAGACATTTAATAATTAATATTGGATAATGGAAATAATTCAATATATAAATATAATTACATAAAACACTTCCACACACCCTTCCAAAATAACGAGTTCAACCAGTTTTTCAAATCAAATATTATTATTACTTTTATTTTGAACCAACTAAAACTTTACATTATTAAAAAGATAAGTGGAATGTATATATCAAAGACAGAATGATGAAATGTTAATAATTGACTTTATCTTACATTAATGTGTTTTTGCTGCACATTGCCATTTTGATTCCAAACATTTGTTTCCATTTCTTTTTCTTTATTTTATAAATTTTTGTCTTTCTTTCTATCATTTTTTTTCTTTTTCTAAATTAAACAAATCATGATAATTATGAATCATACAAAAGAATCGTTGATCTTTCAATCCTAGAAGTTATGAAAATATATATCATATACTAGCATTTTTTAAGGTGTTGATTTGTTATTGGACACAAATAGCTATAAAAAATAGCTTGGACAAGAGTAAAAGTTTATCACTGACTAGACACTGTTCAAATTCAGTGTCTCTTAACAGGAAAAAGGCTAATTAACTAATATTTGGTTGGAGAAAAATTTTTTTTATAAAATTCCCTAATTTTACTGATTACTTATACTGTGGTTTCTTGGTTTGGTGTAACTTACAAAAGACAAAAATAAAATGGAGAAAAATAATAAAGCTTTTATTCATCATTAAACTGATCATATGTGATGTGAAGAATTTAAGATTAAGAGTATAATGGGTAAAATTTACAAATATACATATACAAAAACTGTATTAACAGCAGCATGTTTTTGACTGATAATTCTGACCATCGATTCAAGCCCACATGTTTCAGTATTGTTTTCTCAGAATGCAATGACACCAAGAGAAAGATTAAGGAGGTTTAGCACATTTCCAAGGATAGTTATGCCATCAATAGGAAAGAATCATGTGCTCCCCTTCCAAAAATAGCTTGTTCTAACTAATTAATGTACTATGCAAACAATATGACAATTTTTTAGCCTTTAAACAGGGTCTTATTTCTCCACTTCTGTTACAAGCATGGCTACATTTATGATAAGCACTACAGTATTGCTAATAAAGCTTTATTCTTAATACAATTTTTGTATTAGCATATATACAGATTAAGAGTATATTAAAAATTATTATTATGTATTTCTTTAAACAATATCTTATCTATTTTTTTAAAAAAAGGATTAACATTTACTACCTAGTATTATAAGAATTTTCATAACTTATTTAATAAATGAAGTAAACAAATATTCAACAAATTAAATTATTGAAATCTAAACAAACATATCTTGCAAGAATTAATTGCAACTTAAAATATATGTTATTATTATTTTTTTCATAAAATATGTGTTATTATTTTTTCATGATAGTATGGATAAAGGTAGAACAATATACTGAAGCTGTCTTGATATAGTTGATTGTTCAGGAAAATAAATCTGAACAGCCCATTACTAAAGAAAAGCTTTTACAAAATTATAGCATATATGTGTGGAGATGGTAATCTGGACCAACTGATGATTGCTGGTTTAGCATGAAATACGTATATTGGTGATTATTTATCTTTTTGACATATATGTGTTCAAGTGTATCAGTATTATGAGATAGAATGGAGAGTGGTGGGTCATGTGAAAGTCTGTGCTCATATATATAAAAACACAGGTATATAATAAGTCTGTGTATTTAGTTATTACATAAATAGAACAGTGAAGAAAGACATGTTTCTTACTAGAATAATTAATTGTCATTCAATGAGGATTTCAATCATATTTTCCTTATTTAACCATTTAGATAAAATTACCTAGAGACTATTCTACTGATTGGAAAATGGGTATGGTGCTAAAAACAAGCCTAAGATTGATTAGAAATATATATATGGTTCTGAAAGCATATATTGGGGATCATTTATCTTTTTTGCAAGTACATGGTCATGTGCATCAGCTACTTAAAATGGAAATGAGGACAAATATAGACTGAAAGATCCTAAATTCAAATTCCTCTACTTACATATATAACAAATATTCAATATAAGCAAATTACATATTGCTTTGTAAATAGATTACATCATAGTGTAAGTTCAGCCCATCTCTCCCCTATTAATATATATGGGTGCTTAATGGTTCAGTAATATAAGGAATTAGATCAATGTAATATCTACTTGGGTATTACTACAATTTTAAATTCAATATGTTTTTGAGTGTTCCATCGTTGATTTGTCAAAGAAATGGATGGTTAAAAAGTTAGAAGGGTGAGCAGATTGAAGCATATCAAGTAAAGTTTACAGAATTGCAATCTTAATATAAACCAGATTATGATCTTTAAGAGTTTTGATTTTTATTAATGTACTTGTCATTTCAACTTTTCAATATTTCAACCATTAGTATAAACAATAGACCACTATCTCTATTATACATGCATTTTGGAATCGCTTCATTTTTCAAATTAATTGGTCATTTTAATATAGTAAAGACATTGATTAAGCTATTGGTTATGATTTGTGCAGAGGAAGAATGTCAGACCCATAAATTCCAGAATTCTGACACTTCTAATACACTTCTTAAGAATTTCCTAGCCTTAAAACCATTTGATTATTTTATTTATTTGAATCAATAAAAAATCTTATATATATATATTAGAATAAGCAATTTAATGGGATGCTGTTTAATACAAAGCACTAGTTTCAAGAACAATTATCTATTAACATGATGGTCTTAAATAATTTGAGAAGCAATATATCTTTAGGGTAGTTTAGCAATTGCCTTTACTATAATTTACAGTTGTATCTCTGAATTTAATTAAAACAGGTGAAAAAATAGTTTCATCCTAAAGTACAAAAGAATGCATATAAAAATACATATTTTAGAATTTTAAAGTATGTAATATTTACTAAGGTTGTAACCTCAAGAAGGTGCGCGTAAAAATGCGATAGTAGGGACCTCTACAGGTCGTAACCACAAGCTTACGTTTAGGAAGAAAAGAGGGGAACCCAGGGGGAACCTTATTTATGTACAATATGTGAATTTTTAATTTTAATTTAAAATTATCTATATAATTTTTTTTATGTATTAACTTAGCTTATAAATTTAATGCTTTTCATAGATGAAAAACAAAAAAGAGAAAAAAATATTTCAAATAATAAGAAAGTGTTTACAAAATTAGATTAAATCTATTGAACGATATATAGACAACGTTTCTGACATGAATAAATTGTAGGTAATTTTTTAATTTGATAAAATTAAATAATAAACAAGTCATAGTTTTCGAATCTTTCTAGTTTTCTAAGCAATAAAAATTAAAAAAATAATTTCATTTTAATAATTTTTTTTTTAATAATGTGTACACATTTACATATATAAAATACCAAATGCCAAAAGGCAAATTAGTCAATATTATAAAATCTAAATTATATCTATTCAAAATTAAAAATCACAGGTAAATCAAAATTCATTAACAATAGTTTCTCACCAAGGTAGATTTCTCAAATTATATAAAAGAGCACATATTTATATTATAACAAACTTAACCATTATTCAAACCAATATTTTAATCATCTTTAATATTGAAAGCTTTTAATTTATTATAAACTTTTTTTGATACTTGAGTATTAGTCCTTCAATGTAGAAGGAATCGGAGACTTTTCACATCCGTAATAAATGTGCAATCTTGCGATAATATCAAATTGAAAGAAAATAAACCCTGCGATATATATTGAAAAACATGTGAAAAGATGACACAGATTTTTTCCAAATGTGCTTGGATTGTTATTATTTTGCGTTATTTATATTTTTCAGGGATTTCTGTTTCAAAATGTGCTTTGATTATTATTGTTTTGCTTTATTTATAGATGTCAATTGCAAAAACATTGTTGGGTACTTGGGTATTATTCCTGCAACCTAGGAAAGATAGGACGACTTTTTACATACGTGATAAAGGCATAATGTTGCGAATGTTAAATAAACCCCTGTGATTTGAGTTTTTTTCCTCGTCGAAAAACGTGTTTTTGAAATGCACAAAACATATTTTGAAACACGTCAACCGAACATATTATATAGGTGCATTTTTGGAGATTTTGGTATTTTTTTTCAGATTCAAAAGTTTGTTGTTTTTACATTTTAAACTTACCACTTGTTATTATTGTAAATTTATTTTAACATTTTTAATTTCAACTGCGTTATTTACTTCTGCGTTTTCCCCCCAATTTCAACTAGGTTATTGACTGACTTCTGCGTTTTTGAATCTTTGAATTACAAGTTTGTTATTATTTAATTGTAATTGAATGAAGACATTGACTTTGTTATTTGTTTAATTAGATTGCCTGGTAGAATTCCATTTAGAGCATGGACTGGACAATCACTTGTTCCACAACTCTTTCGGAGAAAGAGGAAGGATAGTGTGTGTGTGTGGGGGGATTGCTACTGAAATTGCCATTTTGTAAGCAAGAATAATCAGATAAGTGTATATTTTATAGAATATTTTTTTTTTTTTTATTACTTTTATAAAAATATATATTTATGTTGGCTTTTTTTTTGTTCTACAAGACGGGGCACATATTTTGTTGTTGTTGAAATTGATCGAATTAAGTTAGTGTCAAAAGTTAGTTTGCGTCCATGTAGAATTCATATATCTCATGTAATATTTTTTATTTTTTTTTTTTGTTTTTGTAAAACTGTATTGAGTATTATTTCTGCAACCAAGGAAAGATAGAAGGACTTTTCACATTCATAACAAAGCATTGCTAACTTTCTAATGTTTTTTCTAACGTTTGATGTTGCCAAAATAACAACATTAAAAAGTTAGAAGTATATTGATACGAATGTAAAAGTCCTCCTATCTTTCCTTGGGTGCATGAATACCCAAGTACCCATTGTCGTTTTCAAATCATGCATGATCTGTTTTTTGTTTTTTTTTTGAAAACGTATTTTGATTATTGTTCTTTTGCTTTCAGTTCATTTGATTTTTGATCTTCATTTTATTGTTCTGTTTGGCATATTAACCAAATAGTATAGGTTGATAAATATTTTTCTACAATTTTTTCCTGCCTGCATGAAAAGCAATAATTAATAAAAGTCTTATAATTTATATTTCTTTACTCTTCTGAATCATTTGATTTGTTTTGGAATTTACATAAAAAAGTATAGGTTGATGAATATTTTTTTTCAATTTTTCTCCCTGCACGAAAAGCCCTAATAAAACTCTTATAATTTATATTTCTTTATTATCCTGAATTATTGTTTTTGTTTTGTTTACCTTTTTTTTTTTTTTTTACAAAAAATTCCGTTTCTTAGTATTTTTCTGGAAAAGATTTAGACATACTTTGCAATCATATGTTCATTTGTTTGGGGGGGGGGGGGATTTCCACTTCGGGTGTCCATTTTCTGTGGTAATGTGAAATTTGAATTGAGTTTTTTTAAGCATGATTAATTCCTGTTATTTATTACACTTTAAGTAGCGTACATGTATATTTCATCTGTTTTTGTAAATATTATTTACAAAAAAATTATAATTTAGTTATTGTATGTAAAGTAACATTTGGCAGTTGATTCAATATATTTTCACCAGGGGTCAAGAAAATGTAGTTTTTACAATCTAAAATTTATGGTTTGCAATGTTGTTTTTAATTACACATGTATTTTCTTCAATTTGGTTGTTTGAATGTGCAATCAATTCCTCTTATTTATTGCAGTGGTAAGTAGCATATGTGTATATTTTATCAGTTTTTGCAAGCAAATATTATTTTAAAAAATTATAATTTAGTGATTGTATGTAAAGCAACATTGGGAAGTTGATTCAGTATATTATCACCTGGATGTGGAAAATGTGGTCTTTAAGATATAAAATTTATGGTTTAAAATGTTGCTTGAGTATTACTCCTGCAAATCATATATATGTTTATATTTTTTAGTGTGTGTTAATTTTATTCCTGCAATATGGTATTAGATTTGCTGTAACTTTTCATATATATGTCAACCTGCCGATAACTTTGTAAATCTTGTGAAAATGTCATGTACAAGATACTTTTCTACCAAAAATCTGGTGAAAAATATTATGTATAAGATCCCTGTATACAGTTATTTTGGTCAGATCACAAGATTTACAAAATTATCAGCGGATTGATACAAATGTGAAAAGGTCACCACGTCTAATACTGTATTGCAGGTCTAATACTCAAATACCCTTTTTTAATATTAAAGTAATTAGAATATTCTTTGGAGGAGTTTATCTCTCCCTAAATGGTCTTTAAATATATATCACCAGATCTTATTCCTTACTAGAACAATCAAATTCATGAACTTTGATCTCCCATTGACCTGTTTATGCCATTGGCTGTTTATTTACTTTCACTGTCATTCCTGATTTTGATAGTGTTGTAATTTAGACAAGTCCATTACTTGTGGTTAAGTTTAAGATGAATTCACAACAATTTCATTTTTATACTTGAGAATTCAGACATGACAAGGTGCATACTATTTTTAATTTTAAATAGGTGTATTTTGGTGTTTATATATATTCAAATTTTTGTATTTATTTTTTCAAATTTTTCTTTTCATCAGCACATCTTCCAGTTTAGTTTAATCCTACTACAATGATTCATCAGCCCAAAAGTCAGAACAGCCTCTCTCAATATGGATGCATTGTGAAACATTCATTTCACTTATTCAAATAAACAAGACGTACAATGCACATGTTATAATTTAAAGTGTGTGTGTGTATGTGGTGGGAGTACATGTATATGAGTAATATTTTTGGATTAAAAACAAAATATTTTGTAATTTTAGATCTTGTAAGTACAGTATCTATAAAATCTTATACAGTGCAAAAATATGTTATAAAACTAACCCACTGCAAAACAGAAATTACATTCTAAAACTTATTATATATATCCTTTATTATTAAAAGGAAGTTGCCTTGACAACAGGTTGAGATTGTTGATTGTTCACTAGTGATATTGGGATTGTCTAAGTGTTGTCTGATTTTAATGATATGTATATACTCAATTTAAGTTCATATTTATTGGAAATTTAAACTATATTAAAATACTTTTAGATAAATTTTAATAGATGGTATATAATAAGAATATAAATACAATTAAATTAAAGGACAAGTATATCAAAAATATCTGAATAATACCGGTATTTCCACTACATCAAATGTTAGTTTTGAAAAGTTGTCATAAAGCAATTGAACACTTGGCAAATTCAGTTTTGATAAAGGTTCATAAAAATAAAAAAAATTCTTTAGTTGTGAATTATTATAAGTCTAAAAAAAGTAATAAAAACAAAGAGTTAAAAAGAAAAACTTTATAAAACAAAACAAAAAAGTTGATTGTCAGTTTTCTAAAATAATCATGATAATTTAAGATATCTCAACGACTTCTTTGATAAAAAGAAAAGAAGGAATAAAACAAAACAAAAAAGGTAAGTTATTTCAAAAATTATGGAATCAAGTGAGATTGCTTACTATAGAACAGAGTTCAGAAATTTTTTTAACATGAGGAACTATTTTGTTTACACCCCCTCCCCCTCATAAATAGCCACAATAAAAAAGACGAAAAATAGGTTCATGAAAAATATAAATGTCTGAATGGCTGTTGATATATTTGAACGTTTATTTTAATAATAGAATATAACAGAATCTGTATATATCATAACAAAAATAAAAATTATCTCTTAAAAACACACAAAACAAAATTACTCTGGTGGTTAGATTCATTCATAAATTTCTAACATTTAAACATTCATCATATTTAATAATTACCATTCATATAATAAGGCTAAATTCAAGAAGCAACACTGAAAAGTGCATTTCCCCCTCTATTTAGAGTCATTAAACTATTTATTTACAAATTTCAAGAGCAACTAAAAATGTGTTTATGTTTGTCATGATAAAAAGTACTGCCAGATTGGGATCAAAAAGCTGCATGTGGTTGGCAAGCTGCAGTTTTGTTGACACCTGTAATAGTCAATAAGACATTTTTCAAGTCACCAAAATCTTATTGTAAATTTTTTCCCCATTAAAAATAGTATGGTAGTGCAAAAATATAAAGGTTAAAAAAACAATTAAAAAAATAAAGATAAATTGAAAGTTCAGTTGATTGATTGGAAGAGGAAAGTCATGTGATTTTTAAGCATCACAGTGATAGGTTGAATATAACAGTTTCATTCAATTCACCATATTGAGATTATTTTATTTTGCTCAGAGGAGAATCAGCCTAGAAATCTTTACCTTACAAGATACTACACTACACCATTCCAAATCTAAAACAATTTTTAAAAACTGAATCTCAGTCATATCACAATAAAACAAATACATCATCAAAAGTCTTTAAAAGTTAAAATAATTACTGGGGAATAGATTAATACTCTGATGTCTCCATTCACACCAATTAATGAGATATGAGGAACACAATTAACAGGAGGCCCAAAGTCTATCTTATACAAGTTGGTCTCAGTGAAAAGGTGACTTGTTCTCTAAACAAGCTGCCTGTAGCACCATCTCTAAATTAATATATCCATTATGTAGTGATTTAGTCATTTTAAGGCATTGACATTGACTCAAAAGTTATGAGATGAAATGTGACAGTATGTTTTGTATCTTCATAGATTATTTTCAATCTTCTCTCTGCCATCACAAAATCTAGCAAGCCATTTAAGAAAATTTCATGAGACCCATGGCTTAACTTCTCTACACAGTTTGAATCATTTCAAACATTTTATTAATAGTTTTTTTTTTAACTTAAAACAAAATTTAATGCTAGGATGAAACATGTCATCATGAGATAAGATATAAAGCTAATTGATAGAGTTCATATCATAACGCATAACCCAAATATGCTAACACCCTATAATTTTTGTAGTGAGTAGCTAAACTATATCATTGCAAACACATATTTGTTCAGAGTTTGAAAAGATAATCATTCATTTTCCCTAGGAAACATCACATATAAATATAAATTATATCCATCCTAGCTAAATCGGACTTCATTTATTTTATATCAATAAACAAATATGTATTGATTTTTTAAGAAAAAATAAGAAGAAAATTTCATAAAACGTGTAGAAATATTCAAAAAAAAAGATTCAATATTTAAAAAATCCATTATTTTCTGAATGATGCAAATATATGAAAAACACATTACTTACAACTTTAGCATTTGATAAAATTAACCTTTAAAAAAGTCATTTCTGAGCTGGAAGATGTAAGAGATATACAAAGATAAATTATACCAAAGATTCTGCAGTTTTCTTCCATGAATTCACAAAACCTTTTATTACATAAACAGCAAGAGAAATGCCATAATGGATAAAACATATAGTATATTTAAAGTACTCTATAAGATCAGCAACCATATTGTATTGCGCATGACAAATCAGTCACATCTGAAGTGCATTGAGTTTGAACACAAATAGATATCAACAGACCTAATAGTTTTATACTAAGTGAACTATCATATAATATTCATTGCTTACGTTGGCTATCAACAACACTCTTTATCAGTAAAATTTATAAGAAGAAATTCTGGAATGTAACAATAGAGTAAATTATTGCTACTTGTGTAGATCTGAAATCCATAATTGTAAAATAAAAAAAATTAAATAAGAAGCATGCTGACTTCAGCATCCCTAGATGCTATTTATTATTTTTCACTATATAGATAGGTTTTTTACACAGACAAATCTCTCCATACAGTAGCACCACTCAGTGCAAGCCAGAGTAATCAATAGATGCAAAAAGAATGGTGATGATGTGATGTTTAGTAGCTAGATAAGTTATTAAATGTTAGTTCCATTATGATCTTATGATGATAATTTAGAGAACAGATCCAGCTTTTCTCCAATCAAAACTCAGCCTTGTTAATAAGAAGTCATAGGTAATACTAAATAATGATCAAATGAGGAATATTTGAGTGAAAGTATTATTTTTTAAATATTCACCCAATGTTCAACTGAAATGACTGAAATAACATTATTAATAATAAAAGAAATATTGAGCAATTCTTCCCACATCTGGTATCCAAGACCTGCTGGAATCATAATTTAAAATAAAAATTTATGAAACTGTGGAATAAACAAGTGGTGTTTTATTTTGAATATGATAAATATATATTTGAATTGTTTAATATAGATAATATAACTAAAGACTACATTTATAAAATTTGTTTTAATTCTGTAGAATTTCTTAAGAATGTGATAATAAAGATATAAAATCTTATATTTGATTTTATTGTCTTTGAAAAGATAATTTTTCTATAAGTAGGCTAATTTTTAGATCTAAGTATTTAGAATAATTTATCCCAGAAATAGCATTGAATTAATATTAAAATATGGAAAAATTAAGCTTGGCTTTTCTTAAAAAATCAGCATGTTTAGATTTTTGTAGAAATTGTAAATGTGTAGAATGATTAAGTTAAGATCAGTCATAGGCTGAGCATTTATAATAGTTTTATGTCTTCATTAACAGTGACAGCATGACCTTATATTACAATTGTAAAGATAATGATGTGAAAATGGGTTGGGCAGGATAGAGAAGATATTGGAAAAATGTAGGTTGGGAAATGAAAAGAGAAGAAAAGATGGCTAAAAGGATTCTCTGGGCATAGTCACTGAGAGATTTTGATTAAGGATAAGTTATAGCACATCACATTACATGTGCTAAAGACTTGTGCAGAGGTATATAAAGAGATGGGGATCACATTTAGTGAAGAAAAATCCAAACTAATGATGGTAAATGCTAGGGAAAGAGAGAAGAAATAATTTTTCTTGGGAGATATAAAGTTAAGTGTGGCGAATTGCTTAAAGGATGGGGGGGGGGGATGATAAATGAAGCAAAGAAAAGAAAGGGACTGATAAATAAATAAACAGTCTTTTCATATAATAAATATTATGTAGCAATAATTGTATGGAAGTGAGTGGCAGTAGCAGGATTAATTTATGGTAATGAGATGTTATGTGTTAGCAAAGGGCTGCTAGATTACTTACAAAAATTATAACGAAAAGTAGATACACATGCATAAGTTTCAGATGTGTGGATGGCATTGAAGGAGAAATGGGATAATCAAGTTTTTATATGAGATGCGAAAAGTAAAATGAAAATGTTGGGTAGATTGCAAATTATGGTTAGTAAGAGAATAGTCAAAATAATATTTAATTGTATTACTAATAAAGAGCAGCCAACAAGATGGGTGAGAAATATAGTATGGTTATGCAGAAGATAAAACTTTATATCAGTATACTTGTACAAAGGGTGGGATGATTGGGTTAGGAGGATTGTTGAGTGTTATACTGGCAAAGACTGGGATAGAAGAATAATGTATTAATAAAAAAATAGGGAGCTAGAGAAATAGATATCTAGTATGGAGAGTAAAAAGAGATTAAATAATATATATGGAAGTAAACGGAATATGTGAATTAATTTATGATAACAGCAGGAAAAATAATTTACTATTTAAGATTTGAACAGGATCACTAGCAACAGGGAAATACACACATAAATGGTGAATTGTTGGTGATTTAATCTGCAGGTTATGTAAGGAAGGCATGGAAAATATTAGGCATCTACTAATTGAATATAAATGCTTACAACCAGAAAGAGTACAAATAATGAAGTTGTGGGACACTAAATATAAACTAAGTGACCATACAGAAAGTAGGTTATTGCTCTTGATACTGGGGTTGGAAAAAGATAAGGGGGAATCTAAACATAAAGACCATGATAATATTGTGGAAATGGGATGGAGCAGGATAAAGAAGAATATGGGGAAAATAGAGTGGGAATAGAAAGTTGACTAATAGATTTTTCTAGGTAGAAGTTTCTGAGAGATTTCTGACTTCGATGTAGCCATATCACGTCACATCACATGTTATTTTGTTCCTGCGCAATCATTGCACTGACACTTATATAACCAACTCAGATTAATCTAACATAATGAACACCCATTTTCTGATCAACTTAGATGACTGACTTAAATTAGAAATGTCTCTAATAATTATTTGTTAATAACCTAAAATACAAAATTATTACAATATAAAACTTTATCTTATTAAAAAATATTATAATAAACGAACTTCAGGAAATTGGATTAAAAAAACCTATAAAGAAATTTAAACAACTTTCATATGTTTTTAATAGAACGAATCTTGCCAAGAATTTCAAATTGATAAATAATATAATTTTTTTATATATGCATTTGCACTTTAAATAAATTTAATAATTAATATCTTTATTTCCTATACTTCCTTTTATTTAATTAATCAAATGTCAATAAATAACGCTACTATATTTATTCTTCTGTAGATACATATCTTAAATAATTTGCTAATTACTCTTAAAATTTCTAATGCTAACTGTTAAACAAACTTATCATTCACTGATGCTTTGTTAATATTATATTTAATATTTATATTTAAAAAAATAAAAAATAATAATAATGAACAAATATTTCAAGAAACAAATATGTCCAATAACATGGGGTCATTGACTTTCTTGTACATAGTCTAAGAACTGTGGAATCAGAGATGGCCAATCAAATTAGCGCCTGGTGCAAGACTTAAAAAAATGGGATTTTTTAAATTTTTAAAAAGAAAGATTATTGAAATAATATATATTTATTAATATATATCTAATATTAGCAGCAATTTCAATTCTATTGCTCACCATTTTGCTTATCGATTAGTTCTGCATAATAGAATGGTAAACTCTGGAATCCAAAGCTATGGAATGAGATTAACTTCCGAATAATAAAACTATTCTATTATTTATTAAATTTATCTTCATTGCTGAAAAACTAAGTCATTTAAGAATATTTTATTAGCCATGAAATAAAAAGTCTTTATGAACTTTTTTCTGCATTCATCAACTACATGTTTTAACATAAATAGCACAGGTTCTATAATGAGTTATATATATAATAACACGTACAGATATATAAAAAAGTGATAGTACCAACATTTGAATACCTTTTTGGTACTTTCCTGTTATCATATATTGATAGAGATTTAAATGCAAAAAACTGTCATATATTTATAATGTCATTTTTTTCTAAATATTTATTAAATAGTCGCATCTCTCAGGAAAACTGTTAAATAATCAAAACTATATGCTATAGTAAGCATGAAAACAATTGTTGTATTAGATAAAGCACATAAGAAAATAATTTCATTATTTATATTACATTTCTAATTCATATTAATATTAAACTAAATCATATTATAATTACTGTGTGGTGTAAATGCTAAAATTTATCATTAATTCTAGAATAAAATGGTTATATAAGATAACCACCATAACTTGTTAATAATGAGGGAGTGAAACAACATGCAAAATTGGACTCATCTGTATTAATAAATAGTTTGCTTAATGTTTTTACATGCTGTTTGATCGATATTATTTACTTAGACTGGAAAGAATTAAACTAAACTACTCAGTGCCCTAACACGCCATCAATTTAATTCAATATTTCTGCTGCATATTAAACCATAATATTTTTCATCATCGTGTTCATTAGTATCTTATTGCAAATGAGAATATCTATTTATACTTTATAAAATAACAAAGAATAAAAAATTATAGAAACAAAGGGAAAATAGATTAAAGTCAAACTGTCCTGCAAATATTTAAAGAATAGAAAAGTTTCACAAAATCACAGTTCTGTTTTATTGCCACGTTGATGCAAAGAAATGATCGATACAAAGAACTGATCGATACAAGAACTGATCGCTAGTCTCCGTATAAAATTCAAATGACTGAAGACGGTAAAGTAAAAAAAATGCAAAGAAAATGAATAATGGTGCTCACTTTAGTTGCAAATGATAAAGTAAAGAAGATGAGAATTTTCATTCACCTATTATTTAATCAGAACAGACGTTTAATAATGCATCTTATTTTATTGCCTTCATGTCTTTGTACTTGGAAGCATGATAAAATCTTGAGCAAGTCTGTGCATTACCATTTTTCACATTGGAGGAGAGTTGAAGCAAACATGTTTATATTTGCAATAAACATTATAAATAGCTTATTGGGTACTATAGACTTATGCATATATCAAAGTTCTTCATAATTCCAACTCCATAAAAAAACAATTGTCTTTGAAATCAAGCTTTCAGATTCCAAAAAGCTGTCAGAGTAAGGATGTCTTATATAATAAAATCTTAAAGTGAAAGGTATTCAAGGGTATATATGTTTACATTTAAACCAGATATCCCACAGTCTGGACAAATAGGAAATTGTGCAACTACTGTTTTTGTTTAGGTTCATTACTTTGAATCATTCTACTATACTTTTTTTTACTCTAGATAATTTTATTTCAAATGCCATATGTGTCAGGAAAATCGTGATTATGTATTGCAAAGATTAGTTTGATAAGTAATTATTTTATATTTATTTTAATATATATACACGAACACACACACACGTGTGCCATGGGAAAAATTATAATTTAATTTCAAGCAAAAATAAATAAATAAAAACAAGAGGAAGGGTAAAACCAAGTGGACATATAATTATTTTTTGAAAAGAAATCACTAACTGACAATTACATATATCCATATGAATTTATTCCTAATGGTAATAAAGCACATTTTAGGATGGGTATATTTTTAGAGAAGCTAAAGATCGGAGAAGATGGATTAAATTTGGAGAGACCTTCATCCTGCAGTGGATTGATAATGGTTGATGATGATGATATTTTTAGGTGATACTAGCTTTATGAAATTTTATAGAGGTAAATGGTGACATTCTAACTTTTTTTTTCTTATGGATATTTAAGGTCCTAAAATATTTATTATTTAATTATTTGTCCTGCATCATTAGTGCGGTGATAGTGGTGACCTCTGGTGTTCAAAATTGTGGTTCCAACTCTGTCACTTCCATGCTCAAACTTCTTATGACATCCTGTATTCAGTTATTTATTCTTTAATTAATTGTTTGATTAATAATGATAATAAAATCACCTTATTAATATTCCCAAATATTACTTAATACTCAAGTTATTACAATAAATGTCTAAGTGAGTCAATAATGCTATTTTAATTCTAAATAAAACTAATACTTCTGTCAGTTCTGGTAATGATTTGGTTATTAGATTGGTATAATAATGGAGGATGATATTATTCTTAAATTTATTAGCAGTAGGATCTGTTATTAACTTTACTCTATTGATTTTAAAGTAATGTAATAAAGATTTGATCAACAGAAAGATTTTCAGCGATCTGACTTAAAGTAATGTTTAATAGTAATATTTATAGTAGTCTATTTTTCATTCTCAAAGGTATATAAGCAGCGTGTTCCAGTGAAAAGGTGATTGCTGGTGCTTTCTCTTCAAGCTGCCTGTACCGCCATTTATGAGTCAATGCATGTATTAAATAATAACACATTAATTTACTACAAGTGCTAGAAGGTCGTCTAGGTTATGAGTTATGATATGAAATAGCAAACTGTGTTTTATTACTTAATCCATGATAGAACAATATGCTAGCATTAAATTTTGGTTTAATAGGACAAAACTGCTAGTAAAATTTTTTTAGGTGATTCAAACTGTATATAGCTGTGAAGCCATGAGTTGTCAGAACATTTCCCAATGGTTTGCAGCATTGTGGGATGGTTGCTAGAGCTATGAAGACTGTCTACAAAGGTCAAAACATACTATCACATTTCATGCATAACTCGCGATCTAGATATGCTGGCATTCTAAAATTTTGATGGTAAATAACTAGATTATGTCATTATATAATATACATGTTAATTTAAAGGATAGCACTATAATTAGCTTGGAAAAAAACCCAGTCATATTTCCCCTGGGATGCACTTATATGTACATTTAAATAAATCAAATAAACAATTAAATATATATACATTAATTATTTTTCAAATTTTATCGGTTTATATTGTCTATATTTTCATACATATATAACATTTTATTGTTTTATGTCGTATAATACGTATTTCATTCTTGAATAACAGAAATCGTACAACACTTTACATTTGATTTATGAGAATAAAAATATCAAATCTATTTTGATTTTCATTAACTTTATTTGAAAATAAATAACACATCGTACAATGTTTTAAAGTAGGAAATTTTATAAACTAAAAACACCGTGCAAATTGTAATTAAATATTATAAAAATTAATCTTACATCTTTCTATTTAATATAAATATATATTTTTCTCTTATATAAATATGCAGTTTTTATTTATAAAAATAGAAAGTAAAACAGACGAGAGAACTTTAAACAAAAGAAATAAATAAAATATATGTCGTGAATATAATTATTCAAAATAAATTACCAATAACCAAAAATATTAGATATGAATTTACTTCTAATAAAAATGAACTCAGAGAGTAACACACACACACACACACTCTCTCTCTCTCTCTCCCTCCCCTCCCTCCCCCTCCCTCCCTCCCTCTCTCTCTCTCTCCCCCCCTCCCTCCCTCCCTCTCTCTCTCTCCCCCCTCCCTCCCTCTCCCTCTCTCTCTCTCTCTCTCTCCCTCTCCCTCTCGCTCTCGCTCTCTCTCTCTCTCTCTCTCCCCTTTAATTTTGGACCATTTCCGTCATCTAGAATTAATTGTCAAATGTTTTTAGAAAATTCAAATTTATTTAATTTTCAAATGCATCCACCTGTTAATAATGGCACACAACATATTTTAAGTCATGATATTGCTGGACTAACCACTACCAGTATTATTATAGAAATCGAACCTGTGAGTTTTAGCGTTGAGAATATTGAATTTAAAGTTGACTCTATAATACCATGTTGAGTTATATACTACTCTGTGTGCTACTAGTGACAGATGAATGTATTTGAAAAGTTTAAGTAAAGTTTGAATTTTTGTAAGGACATTTAATAGTTATTTCTAAAAGGTGCAAATAATTTAATATGTAATTACAAGTACATTATCACAACCCTTCAGACAATTCTTAATCAATGAATACTTTTTATAGAGGATATTAGTCGTGCCTAATCACATAGAAAGAGATTGCTATAATATTCTACTCCTTTTTCAGTTGTGATTGGTAATTTCGTGTCAAGCAAGAACTAATCCCTGGTTGCATTAATTAAGTGATTGAATAATAATGATAAAGTTAATTTATTAATATTTCCTAAAGCTATTTTATTCTTCAAACCAGCGGTAATCAACGTACTGAGTAGCAACTTCAATAGGAGTAATCTCAATGTTTTGTTATAATATAAATCAATGCTTTCTGGAAATAAATATTCAGTACTTTGCAGATGATATAAAATTGTAGAAAACCATCATGAATTATGAAATATTAAAATATTTTTTGGATCTGTAAAGGTAATAATATGGTAAGAGAATAAAATGTGCTATAACATGTTCAAAAGAAACAATTATACTCTAAATTCAACGAATACACCTAGAAAAGATGCTCATAAAAATTTGAGAATAGGTTAGTAGCAGTGGTTCATTTATACACGATATTCAAATAGCTCCAGAAGTTACAAAATCAAGGAACCTGTAGTAATTTTAAAGCACTACTATCTCTTTAGTTATTTGATATACTTGTTCTATCAATATTAAATTATAGATTTGTTGTATAGAACTCTAGACATTATCATTAGCCACAGATCTTCATCACAAAGAGGTTATTAAAAAATTATCAAATATCTTCATGTGAAACAATTACTATATGATGATAATTGTTCGTATAAAAGAAAAATAATAACAGACGTAATTTCTAAAAATATATATTATCGGAGTTATATAAAAAATAGGAAAAACACAAGATAATAATCTGTTTTTTTTATTCCACAGTCAAGCGTTGGTGGTCGAGTGATCAGTACAGATGCCTTACAAGCAGTTGTCCCGGATTAGCGGGTTCGCTTCCTGGCCGATGCTATGACATATGGGGGGGAAAAAGTAAAACTTAAAAAATCTGTTATGATTTGACTACTAATTTTATATAATAAATTGTTTAGAATCGAGAGCTACTTTATAGTTAATCAATAACGCATTTAAAAAGTCTATAAAAAAGAATTATAGAATATTGTCGTGTAAATTTTAATTGCAAGTTATCATTTGCTTATGAAGTAAGTCTGTTGAATGTACAATAGACTTTAATTATATAATTAATGTTAAAAAATTTCAAGTTCATTATCAGCCACTAATGAAAGAAAAATCCCCAACTACTTTTTTTTTCATGTGTCAAAGCATCGGCCGAGAAGCGAACCCGGGACAACTGCTTGTAAGGCAGCTGTGCCTCAACTACTTTTAGCTTGGATATTATCAATTTAAAAATAATATACTGGTTGTTTTGTAAGTAGAAAAGTGGATTTAGATTTTTAAGATGCTCACAAACTATAATATGCGGCAGCTTTTAACAAGTTAAAATATAGAATATTTTTTCCCCATATGTCATAGCATCAGTTGGGAGGCGAACCCTCAACAACTGTCTGCAACCAACTGCTTGCTTGCAAGGCAGCTATGCTGACCTCTAGGCTATCAACACTTGACAAAGATAGAATATTTAAACTAATAAGTTAAAATAGTAATTCTAATGCAGTAGGTAATTTTATACTGAATGTTTCTTATATATATAAATAGAGGGATTTAAACTAGGGATTTTTCAGTCTATTCATCCTCCACTCTATCTCAAGCAATCGATGCACATGACCACACCTATGAGAAAAAGATACCTGATCCCCAATATATATTTTTGCGCAGAAGCGCTCATCGGTTGGTCCAGGTTGTAATCTCCCACACATATATACAATCAGTGCTCAGTTTATATTAAAATAGCAATTCCTGACACTTTAAGAGTCAGGCATCAATATTCTTACCCTTCCAACTACTGAATCACCCTTTTCATTGAAAAACACAATTGAATGCTCATAGTCCTTGTTGGAGTTGATATTATAGTCACACCCATGTACACATCACATCAATCTAACCCCTCATATTATAAGACATTACGTACCCATCTATATCAACAGGAGAGGATGGTTGAATAGTTGGAAAAGTGAGAAGATTGAAGCCTGTCTATTAAAGTTTGAGAAATTACTATCTTAATATAAACAAAGCACTGATTGTATTTAGGTGTAGGAAATTAAGATCTGGCCCAACTGATAAGCGCTAGGTCTGCATGAAATATGTATATTTGGGATCATGTATTTTTTCTCATGTGTGTGATCATGTGCATAGGTTGCTTGAGATAGAGTGGGAGATGAATAGACTGAAAATCCTGAGTTCAAATCCCTCTGTTTTCAAATAAGTAAATTAGCTAAATATACAGTAGTTATTGTAATTTATTGAATAAAAGTGAGACAATGCTCTATCAATACAATATAAAGACAATGGAAATTTTTTATTTAAGGATGCTCTGTAAAATTTGAAATATATTATTTGCAAGATCATAAAACCATTCAATATGTTATTCAACTTGTTGGATGTGGTACTATAGGGTCCACAATTGCAAAAGTATTCCTTCATTAGATTAGATATGTAAAACAAATAATCAATGCAAGACAAGGATGTTTTATGGGGAACTTGATGGCTTCCATAGGAGAGGTAGGTCCTGTCTACTTATAAGGATTATCTTAAAAACATTATAAAAAGTGCAATGTTACTTATTCCCACTAGAAAGATATGACAAGGAATAAAATACATTGTAGAACTATAATTAAGCATAATCTTAAAGTATTTTTAAAAGTCTGTTTTGTACTGGAGAAATTAAGAAATAATATTATAAATTATCAAGTAAACAGAAAAATGGACCAACATATTTTGCATGTAAATGTATTTCTGTTTCAAGATTGGTTTGTATATTCATTGCAAATTCATTTCTATAGCATTTTTTATTTCCTTTCCTTTTATTGGAGTTAGAATGATCATATTTATGAATGATACTATATGTAATTATACATACAACTGAATAATAAAATGAATGATTGTCATGTGATTAGCTTATAAGTAAAGTGGCATTTAAACAGCAAGTCATGTGATTAATAAATAATAGTAATAATAAAATAGCATTAGAAACATAATAAATTAATATCATTACCAATATAAACAATGAAAGCACTTTTTATGCATTCTACACAATGCAACATTTTATATATCACATTTTCAGAATAGCTGATACTTTCAAGTATTCAACAGCATTGCTCAGAGTCGTAATATTCATAATATATTTATAAATGTAAATGCTTATCATCATTATCAAAACAGTTAAGCTAAAAATTAATTTGGGTGTTATAGTTCTCAAATAAATATATGTCGAAAAAAATTATGTGAATGACATATTAGATATGTTCACGCTTAAACACTACAGATCCATGTTACTCTAAGAATTTATAGTACTTAGTTTTAAATTGTCTTTGCATGCACATTGATGGCAGAATGGGGTATCTTTCTCCAGTGGAAAGAAAAGGGTATTGCAACAGCTGAATGCCAACCTTTCTCTAGTGGAAAGTAGGGGGAGGGTATTGCGACAGCTGTATGTCATATTAAAAAGTCAAATTTTTAACAATATAGAAAGTATAAATTTGTAAACAAAAATAATAAACACGTTTATGGCATTTTGCCATTGTAAAACCCCCTTCTCACTGGAGAAAAGTATGAGGGAGTACTAAATTTATCACTTTCAAATGGATTTCTTTACACCATAAGTAAATTGGATAGTTAAAGAAAATTTATTGCTTGGATCTATCTTAAGCACAATCTAAATTTGGGAAATTATAGTAGAATTATGTACAAAAATTATTTAAAAATATATAGCTTTGTAGAAGTTTATATAAAAATCAGATTCAAATTTCATGATATATTTATTAAGTATAAAACTATCTAAAAATATTTTTTTAAGCATTTTTTTAAACATTTCTTAATGTTATTCTTTACCACACACATTATACTGACATGAATACATTTTTAAAATTTCAAAATAGACTCTTTATATGCTAAAAATATAAAATTTAAATAATTATGCATATATGTTGTAAAAGTTCACTAAAAGTTTATGATGTTGCTCTAGAATTGAATATTAGAATGCAATGGGTCAGTCAATACAGAGACATGCAACGGAAAATTATTTATAATAATGATTACATATTACTTCTATTGCATATTGACTTTATTTGATATTCTAGGAAGAGAATACAAAATATATACTTTTTTAAAAAATTACTTTTAACATCATCTTATTTATTGCTCAGTTTAATACATTGATTTTAAGAATAATGAAGCCTAATTATATTATAAAATGTGATAAATAAATCATTAAACTCAGTGGGATAAAAGTTTAAAGAGATAGAATACATTAATTATACTAATGTTGACTTAAAACCCCCTAACTGGTTTTACAAGTGAGTGATACATTATTTAAAGTTTAAGAAAATACAGTTCAGAGGTGACATTTTTTTGGATGTATATTTATCAATCTATAATCAAAATCAAGGTAAAATAACTTTTTTTTTAATTTCATAGTATAACATTCCAATAAAAAAAACATTTTATTTTCATTTAACCTTAAAATGACGCAATTTTTATTAGCTATTTTAATGTACAGGATATGAACTAACTGCAATATGCTTCATAGCTAATTATATGTAAACACATAATTGGTGTGATGCAGTAATTATTTATCTAATTCACTTTTAAGTTTTTTCTAAAGCATTAACTACTAACAGATTATTATTATTATTATTATTATTATTATTATTATTATTATTATTATTATTATTATTATTATTATTATTATTATTATCATCATCATTATTATTATTATTATTATTATTATTATTATTATTATTATTATTATTATTGTTGTTGTTGTTGTTGTTGTTCTCTATTACTCTTTTAACAATTCTTGTAATAAAAATAGATCACTGAATCAAAGTTATCTGGAAGGCATGACTTTGAGTTTTAATTAATATCGACAGCAAAACAAAACATATATAGTTAGCAAGACCAACACTACAAATAGGCCAACTAGATAGATACCCGAGGCACCGATCTCAGGGAAAACTGTAAATTCTAATCTTTAAGAGTCATATTTTGATATAAATTAGTTGTTTTTGCAAAAAAATATTTCAATATTGATTATTATTATAATTTTCTTGCAATTTAAAATAAATTTACAGTTTCAAGTTTTATTTAGTATTTTTCTACAAATTGTCTGTTCTTACAAATCTTAAGCCAATCTTTTTTAAAGGAAGTAAGGTGTGAATAATTAGGCTTATGACGCATAGTAATTTGGTTTTCTGTTGGATAGTATGGACTGACACCAATAAATATCTGAAATACTACAGAATAAGGTATTATTTTTAGGTTGTATTTAATAATAGTACTTATAACAATTACAAAACTCTTCTCAGTTAAAGGCAACCTAAGGCCAAAGTAAAATCATATATTTTATATAAATTGGTATTTTACTTCAAAAGTAAATGCCATATAATAAAAATATTGTCTAAGTTTTGAGAAATTTTGGTTTTGTAGAAAAAACTGCCTACATTGATTTTATAAAAATGTTTATAATTTTACCATTAATCTATGTTATTGGAGCAAATTCAAAAATTACTATGCCATAAATTGTATCCCTCTGGAGAAAAACACATTACTAACATTAAGATAAACATTCATATTTAAGTTCATTTGCTTATAACCATAGAATAGAGATGATTCAACATCTATTAAATATATTTTATAGAGAATTTTTATTATGATGCATCAGATTGTTTGTCAAAAAATTTGTGATAACATTTCACTTATAATTATATGTTGGATTATTTTTATCATCTAGAATTAATTGATAAATGTCTTTAGAAAAATTCAAACTTTATTTAAACTTCCCAAATACATTCATCTATAAGTAATAGTATCCAGGTCAGTACTGGCAATGTTTCAATTGACATTATTTTCTTTTCATTTTCAGGTGTTGCTGGACTGGCAGTGCTAATATTAGCATGGGAATTAAGCTGATGCCTTTTACGTTTATATACTAAGATTAAAAATATACTCCAAATGCTTTTAACAGAATAGCGTAGTCAGTTAGAATATCACCTTAAATTCAACATTCATGAATCTAAAGGTCTCAGTTCTGATTTCCATGTTAGTATTGTCACTAGTCAGGCCATCAGGAATTGAAAAAAAGAATCAAACTACTCAAAACATTGTTCTATACACTAGCAATATATTCTAACATATTAATAAAAGGTACAAAGTCTTCCAAGTTAAGATCAAGTCATCAAAATACAGATGGCATGAAAATGAATGCCTGATTATTTTTAATATTTTCATTATCAAAATTATCAAGATATTGCAACCAATTGGATACATAGCTGCACTACAATAAATAAATAGTTGTCAGCATGATCATCAGGTTTTAGAATAAAAAATTAATTTATTAATGGGGGGGGGAGAGATATTTAAATCTTTTTAGATGTATTTTTTTGCAAGATTATTATTTAACTCAATGTTTGTACAATCCCCATATGATAGTATAGAAATTTTCAAACATTAAATATATTTAAGAATTTTTTTTTTAAAAAAAATAAGATTTTAATACATTTGTAAATTTTATTTTTAATTAATCAGAATTGTTTTTCTTTCATTAAATGGAGACTAATGGAAAAAAAATCAAATCAATGCAATTAACAAATTATCTTCTTGTTTTTTTTTTTTTTTTGCAAAAAGATTTGGTTTTTAATTATAAATTTTATGTTGTTAAATTTAAGTTCTTCACTTGTATTTAATCTATGATTGAGGAGATAATTGTCTGAATAATTATGGTTATAAAATTTTATTTAACTGGTTTTCATGAAAATTATCATGTAAGAGACAGATTTTAATTGGCTTGTGAGCAAGATTGTTCTAAAAAATATATGTGGGTGTATGAATAGGTGATAATACTCAAGTGTTTGGAGAGTTTATTGCTAACTTAACTGTTGAAGAGAGCAGTCAAATCTTAATCATGTGTCTGAAAAAATATATAGAAGAAAGTATTTCTAACTTAACTGTTGAAGAGAGCAGTCAAATCTTAATTCTGCTGCTGAAAAGATAGCTGAAGAAAGTATTCTTAACTTATCTGTTGAAGAGAGGCAGAGAAGTTTTAATCTAGCTGCTGAAAAGAAAGAAGCAGAAGAATTTACCAAGCTCTGGCATAATACAGCAGGAATCTTAACCAAGCTATTGAATATAATAGCAGTTTTTAATCCAGCTTTTAGCATACTATAAGTTTAGCACTAAAATGGTTTGAACAATCAAAACCATGTGCTAAGTTCTAAAAGCTAGGCATCACCTTTCTCCATGTAACCTACCTTCACTAGAAGAAAATATAGGAAAGGTAAAACCTTCTTTAAGCAGTCTGCAACCTAGCCTTCAACCAAGAGCATGAAAGTCTTTGCCTACATCTGTCTCACCTGGAAATTTAAGAGGAGAACCAAATGGACAAAAAGTGCTACTTTCATTTACCTGGAATTGCTACAAACCCAGAAAAGGACAAATTTAACTAGGCCCATGTTTAGAAGCCTTCAAGAAGAAATTCCATTAGGAAAACCTGGAATTATAACTGGAAAGGCATCCATAACAAGAAATCCATGGCTATACATATTATTTTTATTATTATGTGTGCTCACACTATTTTTTTTATTAATAGAAATTTTTTTTTGTTTCATAAATGTAATGCTTTTTTGTATTGTATAATAATTGATAATAGTAAATACTTCATTAAGTTAAAATATTCCAAATTATTAGACACTTATTTTGTAAAAACCAGTCAATTTTCTCCTACAAATGGTAAAATAGCTTTTTTAAATATATATATATATATATATATAATCTGCTATAAATCTAAGTTTGTTTTTTCTCTCTCAATTTACCCTCTGGGTAGAATCAAAAACTGTTATTTTTGATTTTTTTGAAATGTTTAACAAATTCTTCATTATTTTTAAAGAAATAACTTAATGAATTAAAAGTTTCTCCATGAATAAAAATTAATTGATAGGTCAATATATTATTATTTAACTGTATATTTATTTATTTATTATGATGAAATGGATGTTTGAAATTATCTATCATGTCATTTTTTTGTTGTTATTAATTAAATATTAAATATTTTTTTTAAAAAAAACATTCTTTCTAGTCTTAATTACTTTATTCTATCCAATTCCTGTTTTATGAAGTGTGGTATGTGTGTCACCTTATATCATGATAGCTTATATTCTAAGATTTAGTTTTTTTCTTGATGATTCCAATAAAACTAGTTATTTATAAGTAGGGGAAGTCCATGAATTGCTTAAGATCATTTATAATAAGCTAATTTATTTATTTATATTCCTCTTGCTTACCGTAATAAATTATAGAGATTTTGCTTCATGAGCAGGATTTGTGCATAACAGCTATATGGGGTAGGGGGTTTATATTTTGTGTATGGGTATTCAGATGATGATGATTTCTGGGTTGGTGCAAAGAGGGTATTTTTCAAAGTTTATGCACTATATTTTATTTAGTTTAGTCTCTATTAGAAATTAAATTTATAGTTGGCCAGCATTAATAGTACTAAGTGGCCAGAACATTGATGATGATCAGAAGTATTATTGCTTTTGATTATTATGTATTCTGATGGATGGGCACTTAAGTTTGTGCATCCAAACTATGGTTTAAATAATTTCCCAGGACAAAAGCTCAATAATTAGCTTGGTCTATAGGAGACCTATTTCAAATCCAGTTACAAGATTGACTGTTGATTTATTTTGATAGATTATTCATGCTGATGAATGATTATTACTTTTGAGGAATGCTGGTGAATATTTAGCTATGCTCATCTCTCAGAGTTATCCATTATGATCATCCCTTTTGAGATTAAACTTTATTATTATTATTTTTTACTTGAGAATAAAAATACAATTCCTCAAATCCCTCATAGTTTAAACCCAATTTTCTGTAGAGTTACAAATGGCTAGCCAATTTAGAGCAGTTGATGTTCCCATACTAGTTACCATTACCCCAGGTATGACCCTGTATTTCCCCATAGTGTTACAATATACAAAATATTAATTTTTGATTCATTAAATTAAAAACTTTAGCTTTGGTTTTAACATATAGGTAAAAGATATTGTTATATTTAAAATAGTGCACCATAAGGCAAATATCTTTCCAAAGTCCTGAAAGGAGAACAGTAATTTAACAAGCACTACTCACCAGGTTTGCAAATGGTGGAGTGATGAAAGTTTTAGAGTTTGTCCATTCTTTTATTATCCCGTTTAAAAATAGTTAAATCCTCAAGAATTAAATAAGTTAAAATTCATTTCCTATTTTACTAGATTGTTCTAGAATAACTAATATTTTTATATCAAAAATATTTTTAAAAGTTTTATCTTTTAAAAAAATGTTTATAAAATAAATAAAAAGTTGTTTTAAATTGAGTACATAAATTTATTACTTAAATATGCTTTAACTAATCAGTAAGACATGTTAGAATTTAGAAACCTCACAAGTTTAATATTCCTTCTTAACTTTTCAACCACTTGAAATCAGATGTCATGGGAAAATTTTCTATCAATATCAACCTCTTTCTTCTGAAAGCTTTAACAGATTGAATTCCTAATAAATATTTGTTGATAGCCCTGTATGGTTTAGTAAAGTGGAAAATTGGTAGAGTTGACAACTAAAGATACTTCTTCAAATTATCAAATAATTTTTCTTGAATTATCATAGAATGTGAGACTTTGGTTGGGTGCATAAAAAACATTCAGTACACTAAAATTTAATGAAGTGAATGCATTATGGGAACTGTGGTTTTTTTGATAATAAAAGAGAAGAATATATATATTTTTAACATTATTTAATCCTTTGAAATGATGAAAAAAAAAATCCACATTTTTGATTTTACTTATAACTTCTAATGAAACTTGATTCAATTCTTGTGAATCAATTGGCAAGTATATCCAAAATATTAATTTTCTATTTCAGGTAAAATATTTTTTATTACCAACAAAGAAAACATATAGGATTCTAATATGTGAAAAGTGTCAATGTTTAAAATATCTTCAAAATGCATTGTTATTTTTTTTGACAAAAAAAAAAATTAAATCATTCATTTATTCAAAGTTGGAGAAATGAATTGTTTTACCCATTAAATGCAATTAAATTCTTTGATTATTTTTTGTTTGAACAAATGAAGGAATTTTTAGGAAACAGAAGATTTCATAATAATGATAATTTGCTTAAAGTATTGAAATATCTGATAGTATTAGATAGGATTCAGTAACAATTTTAAATTGACATTTTATTTTGCTTAATATTGTCTTCTGTATTTTTTTAAGAAGTCAAACCATTTTCTAAAAAATATCAAAAATAAAACTGAATAAAAAGTAACTGCTAGAGAAATAGAAATTTGAAGATTCTCAATCCATATATTTATTTTTAATGAATGAATAAATAATTTATTTATAAATAAATAATATTTATAACTAATATTTTATCAATTTTAATATTCATTCTAAAAAATTTCAAAAATAATTTAAAAACAAAAAGAAACAACCTAAAAAATATTTTATTTCTTTATAAATAAACAAGTAATAATTTATTTATATAATTAAACAATTTATTTACCTATCATGTACAATCTTGATATAGAAAATAATTGACTAAAAACAAATAGTAGATATGTATGTATTTATTTATAAATGAATAACTAAGACATTATTGTGATCAGATAGCTGATATAAAGTGTAAAATATTAGGTGTTTCACCTGTAATATCTCAAATATTCAGTTTTCTGATATCCTTCTCATTTTTCCTTTTAAAATAAGTATCTAACACTAACATAAGTTTATTAATTGTTGTTTTAATTGAAATATTTGCCTGTATTTTAAATATTACAGATTCAACCTGCCTCCTTCCCATCTTTCTTTTGTGTATTTAAATGGACAAGGGTTAACATGGACATGATAATAATATTGGCATCAGCATGAGATTTGGGTGTTCCATCATCAGATTTTCAGTGATGTGGATGATTGAAGAGTTGGTAGGTGGAGTAGATTAAAATCTATCCATTAAAGTTTGAAGTTTTGCTATCTTAATATAAATCAAGCACTGATTATATATATATGTATGTAGGAGATGATGATCTGGACCAACTGGTAAGTGCTGGTTCAGCATGAAATACATATATTGATAATCATTTATCTTTTTCACATGTGGATGGTCATATGCATTAGTGGTGTGAGATAGGTTGGATAGCTGAAGAGAGCTAGTGTTCAAATCTCCTATTGTTGTTTTGTGGATGGAATGAATGGTTAACTATAATTTCTCACAAATATCTTGATATGTGTAGTTGTGGTTATTTTTTCATTTTTTGAAAATAAATATTTATTTAAAATTTTTTTTTTTTAATTAATATAATATGAGCACTACCTAATATATATATATTTAGTTAGCATTAAAAATACATCCATATTTACAATATAATTCATAGTTTGCCTTCTAAAAAAAAAATCAACCAAAAGTTACATTCCACAAATAGTTATCTTCTTCCTACTCTAGAGCCATCTATCTTGAGCTTAAGTAATTAAAGATAGATGGCTCTAGAGTAGAGTGAATATAAGCACATGAATAAACATACGATAAAGATGTGATATTTTTATATGTTTTATAAGTTAAATTATAAAGGTAGCGTCACATGACTACATTTCAATCAGTATTAGCAATCAGTTCTACATCACTCTAATTTTAAACTATGTAAGCATGAATAATCAATGAGATCTGAATAATAGAGCCACCTTGTGTCCACTGGTTATTCATGTTGATCCAGGTAACATAGGCAAAATGCAATAGAAAGAAATGTTGAACTAGCTAATACATTCTTTTGCAGATAATAGTTAACATGTTATACACGTTCAGATACATCTAACAAAGTATACTACACCAAAGGGGGACTATAACGAAAAATAATACATAAAACTTTTTATTAACGCCTTTAAATTCAGAATTTTTAAAAATTCTTTTTGCCACAAGGTAGTCTTGTCATATATTTTAACAAAATTAAAGAAAAAAAAATAGAGAGAAAAAGAAGGGAGCAATGAATGAAGACAAATTTATATAAATGTTTAAAAATTAATAAATATAAAACTATGTTTATTTGGTAAAATAATGCAGTTTTATTTCTGAAAGTGCAAAAAAAAAAAATATTACGTCACGTTTCTTAATTAGTAGTGAATAAAATCTAATTTTTTAAAAAAATAATTTTTCATATAGCATGAAATACGTATATTGGTGATTATTTATTTTTTCGACATATATGTGTTCGAGTGTATCAGTAATATGAGATAGAGTGGTGAGTGGTGGGTTGTGTGAAAGTCTGTGCTCATATACCCTAGATATTTCATTTTAGTTAGTAGATAATAAAATTTCAGTATAAATTTTATGTAAGGATACGGGGGGGGGGGTATACTTTGAATACAATTTTTTTAATGTTTAAATATTTTTAATTATCGTTATTTATTAATTTGGATTATAATTAATAAATGACGGACTTTATATGGAAAAATATATTAAATAGAGGGATTTGAACTTGGGATTTTCAGTCTATATTTGTCCTTCACTTCATCTCAAACCACCGATATACATGACCACACACGCGTGATAAATGATCCCAACTAGACGTATTTCGTGCAGAACCAGCACGCATCAGTTGGACCAGATCATAATCTCACACACATATACTTATAAAAAAACATATATATATATATATGTTCACACACTGTATATATGCATGTTTATAAATATATTTCTAAAAAATAACGTCTTAGATTATTTAACAAATATGTTAATCACAGTGTATTGCATGTAACATAGTGATAAAATTTGGATTTTATTTTTGTAATTTTTTTGTAATGATTATATATATATATATATCATACTGTAAATGAAAAAAATAATAATATAATTATACATTTGTATGAACAAATCAACAGGTTGAATATAATGATGTTATTTATATTTTATTATTTATCGTTATTAATAGAGATTTGTATAAAACTATATTTAATATTTAAATCCAAGTATTTTAAGATAGATGTGATTAGAGGAAATCTGAACCCAGACTTTCTAACTTTGTTTAGTCATCCACTCTATCTTTTACTACCGACCCACATAACCACATACACGTGAAAAATATAAATGATTTCCAATATACGTAATTCGTGCTGAACCAGCACTCATCAGTTGGTCCAGATCATTATCTCCAACACACACACACATATATATATATAATATGATATCATAACTATATATACATGTGTGACATAAATACACCATCAAATATGCATATTATGATTATACTACTTAAATTGTATAGATGATTAAACACATATCCCCACATATACAAATATCATGGAAATCTATATGCATGTAATTGTATTAGATACTCTAATTTAATTATATTTAATGACATTAATCATGCAGAGTTTTTGTTATTAGAATCCTTAATGTAGTGCAAATGTTTAAATTTTCCTTTGACAATTTATTTTGTGAAAGAATGTCGAAGATAATTGATAGAGAGAATTTGACTTATCAAATATGCAAATACATTTGTTTTCTGTGGCAAATTTCTCCACCATTCATTGCATAACCTTTAGATGCTTTCCATTTTTGTAAAATTAGTAACAATCCTTCTCTTGCTTAGTAGTGAATTTGAGAACTATTGGCTTACTTAATATTAAAACTTATCTGCATAGGAGAATACAAATCCACTGTTCTCAATTTAAGTGCTTAGTGCAACAAGATGAAAAAATAAAGTACTAAAATAAAACACAATTTAAAACTTATCAAAATCACAAAAATTACACACCAATAGAGTAAAAATCTTCAAATTTAGTCAATAGTCATTTATTGTATATTAAACCTACTAAGAAGTCAGTTATTTTTCATATCCTGTTTATATAATAAAAATATTCAAAATAGTAATTAATAGAATTATATATAGTCCTTCTAAATTCTTTTCTTCCTTCTTTGTTTTTGCTGTCTTCATATATAATACTGAATTTCAAAAAACGTATACTTTCACTTTTCAGCAAAAAAACTTTTATTATTGATGAATAAGATCTGATGAAGACTGCATGGTACAGTTGAAACTATAATCAATAATAAAAGTTTTTTTGTTGAAAAATGAAAAGTGTAAGATTTTTGAATTTCAGAATTATATATATAACAATAATATTATTTATATAAATTTAACTCAGGAGTTCCTTTTCTGATTGCAAAAATACAACGTAGAATATTAGTAAATGTTTATTTTAACTGATTCTAAGAAATAATTTTTATTTTTTCTTAGGGTCATTTGAAAATGATACTGTTTAGGCAATCAAAAATGTATTACTAAGCTGAATTTGAATCAATATTATTCTTTACTGTATTATAATTCTATTAATATTCTGTATATATATATATGTGTGTGTGTATGTGTGTGTTTGTGAATATATGTATTTGAATATTTTTATAAATAAAAGATGATGATTTATGACTTTTTGGGAAAATATTTCATGTATATAATAAAAAACTAATTTTTATTTAAATCTACTTGAAAAATATATTAGTAGGCTTTATTTTTTCAGGCATATTTTGAGGATCAAAAACTTTCTCATCCAAATATATGTTCTATTTACATAAATAAGTTTATTTATTTTTAATTGCAACACAAAAACGTTATGATTAACATGAAACGATTTCTTATATATATATATGTGTGTGTGTGTTAAAAAGAAACAATTATTTCACGAGATTAAAAATATATATTTGTTAGAGAAAAGTTTTTGGCTATTTCAAAATATGCAGTAGAAAAATAGATCAGACCAATCTTTTTACAAATGGGTAATTTTCAACTATATATATGAAAGTTTCCATTATATATTATATTGTAAAAGTAGCCGAAAGTTGATTTGTGTAAATATGAAAAAATAAAACATACATAATCGGGATTTTTTTTTTTAAAACGATCAAAATACTAACTTGTATATAAGTAATGTGTTATTATTTTCTACAATACTATTTACTTGAGTGGCCTATCAACCAAAAGAGATATTTTGACCCTATCATTTAACTTGTTTGTTTTAACAATTGAGAAGTGTTTGTGACAAAAAATATCTAAATAATTGTGTGTATATGTGTAAATAGACGAACACATACTATTATTATAAATTAATAAAAAAAAATGATTCATCCTTTTTTTTTCTCAGTTATAAAAGCGTTTATTCATCAAAAGACAAAATACACAACAGTTAAAAAAGGTTTACAAAGAGATGATTACATGGCAAAATAAAATTCAAATACAATATGGTGAAGGGAAAGGGAATACATATGAAATGGGAAGGGGATATGGAAAGGGTGTATAGTTCAGACAAAGAAGAGTCTTTGGTAAGGAGCAATGTTGATAGGCTTGGATGCCCTGGTGGATTGATAGGAGGATCTGTATGTGACATTAATTTTAAAAAGAGGAATTGCTATATGTTAAGTCTTTAGAGGTTTCAGGGATGAATGGGAGAATTTCTGAGTAATGCTTAGATGCAATAGACTGATTTTTGTCTTGTAGATGAATAATTTTAGTTTTTCCCGTTTGAATGGCGTTAAGATTGGTTATGTAGTTCTTTTTGGCTTGCTTTTTACCTTTGATAGAGCAAACCACAGCCTTTTGCAAACAATGAACAAAATTATGGATAATTTTTATTAACTAAATATTTTATTTGCTTTGGAAAGATAAAATTATTTTTTATTATTTATAAATGATGTTCAATTATTTGTTTGATTTAAGAAAATATTTTGAAAAAATGACCTTCTGTGAATATTTGCAAGTTGGAAAACAATAGAATTATACTGAGCCATAGTATTCATAATGCAAAATGGACATTTGCCTGGGACCCTACCAAATTATTTTTTTGTTCTTAAAAAAGTCAAACATTATATGAGAAATTCAATCGGACATGAAAAATTATGAAAAGTTAAAATATAATTTTGTTTTGCTTATTTATGCCTCATATCTGTTTTGTAAATTTTCTGTTAATTTACATTCGATTTACGATTTTTCTGTATTAGTTTCGTTAAGAACTGGAATTTTTGTTTGAAAATACAAAAAAAGTTATTTTCATTTGTCTAATCTAAATAACAGTAACTTATAAATGCACATTATTCTAATTGAGTTTGTTTCTAAATGCAATAAAAATAAGTATTATTTTGCCATTTTTCTTTTAGATTAATTTAATTGCTGACAATATAACTTACTTAATTTCCTTATTATTTTTCATGTGTCATAGCATCGGCCATGAAGCAAACCTGGGACAATGCTCGTAAAGCAGCTGTGCTGACCTTTCGACCACCAACGCTTGACTACTTTTCTTATTTTTCTCCTTTAAAAGGAACTTCATTGATAAAACCTTAATATATTACAATAGGAATGAAAAAATAATATATAGAATTGGACAGATTTACAATTTTTTATAATTAAGAAACACATCCTCTGCATATTGATAAACACATAATATTGTATGTAATGAATATATCATAGATATAAAAAAAATAAAGAAATTATAAATGAACATCTCACTATAGGTTAAAGCACTGACGAATAAATAGCCATGTAAGCTGCACATCTGAAGAAGTAATTTTTTTCTCTCTGTTTAATTGTATCTAGTTTGTTTATAAATGTGCTCACGTATTTTCTTGCACTGCTGCAAATAAATAAGAATCCTGTGTACCACAGAGCATAAAATATGAAAGTGGTGGTTCTTATTTATGCAAAGCAAACTTTGAACAAGAATTAATGATAGATTGAATTGTACTATTTTTTTTTGTAAGTATTTTGCAAATATGATTGACTATGACCTTGCATCTTGTAGGCAATTACACATTAAAAAAAAGTGTTTTTGATTTTCTAACTTTTTTGAGACATAATTGACATGTAGTTTCTGTGATGATAAGATTTCTCTTATATCTAAAAAAGTATAATGTAGGCAAAGACTGCACATTTATCTTGAGTAGAAAATTTAAATATTCTGGCTCAAGAGTCCAATATTTACATACTTTTTATCAGTTTCCTATTATTAATGCCAAGCCTTGGAGAGTCAACATTTTTATTTATATTTGGATATACAAGGAAATGACCTTTTCAATATTGTCATTTTTCTTGTGGAAAAGTTATCTTAAGGTTTGGCATTAGGTTAATTGGTGTTAAAACTTGTTTGTTGATGTTTTGTGTATGAAGGAAGTCTTATCTCAAATATCATCTCCAGATAGATAACTTAAAAATGATAGATTTTTGGATCCTACATACATAAATTAAATGTAATCCTAATCGATTTTGACTACTATAAAACTATAATTTTCAGAGTGAAATTACAACTGTTTTCTTTCCTCACAAGAGCTTTCTGTTTAGTGAATAAACATTTAAGATTTTATCTGAAATTGTTCTCCATTTTTTTAAAAAATGACTCACCCCTCCCCAAATAACCTCTCTTCTTTCACTGAAAAATATATGTATCTAGACTGTACATGGTGCCCCAAATTCGAATTTGCCTAGACCCCCATGAAATTATAACACACTTCTGGAAACGAGACCTAATACTTAGATATGATAAAGCAAAATCTACAGGAGATTTTGTTTTAACAAAATTTAATGTTGATAAGCAAACTGTTTATAACTGGAATAACTTTTACTATGATGGCATCTCAAAAATTCTATTCTAATTCTTTATATCCAAGATGATTTCCTTAAGATTCCTGAAACATGAATGAAAGGCAAAAACTGAGCAGACAACAAATTACATTACTTAAACAATGCATATAACAATTTTATTTTTCCATGATGAATTTCTGAATTTAAACTTAATTTTATATATAATTATACATATTTTGAACTGCCATATTCAAAAGCCAAAACTGTTTTAAAAGCAACTTTTATTTGATTGAATCATTTTAATAAGAAATATATAATTACATGCTTTATTGCTCAGAAGTTACTGGAAGTGACAGATCTGGGATCCACAAACCATGGATTTTAACAATCCAAAGTCCTACTATTACATTAAACCATGCAAAAAAAAACTTTACCTCTTTAAACTGATAATGTTTTTTTTTAATGCATATTTAGTGAAAATAAAAAAAAATGCCTAAATTTTTCAAGTGATTCAATTTAAATTTATTCTTTTATTTGCACGAAAAAAACAACAACAAACAATTATAGTCTTAAATTTAACGAATTCTTGTCTATAATTTCTTAAATAATGTCATACAAAAAAGTAAAAAGAAAAACCTAATTAAAATTAAAAAGTTATTTTATAATAATAACAACTCCAAGTAATATGATTGGATACAGAAATTATTACTACTATATATTAATAGGAAACCCAAGCCAAACTATATATCATTATTTGGGTATGTATATAATCTAGTTTTAAAATATAATAAACAAGATGGTGACAGAATTAAAGAATATTTATAAATACAGATTAATGTTAACTAAAGTATTTCTAACTGTCCATACTTCTGTCCTGCTTTATCTATAAATATATTGTATGATAGATGGATAGATAATTTGAACTAGTGATGGTGGTGATAATAATAATAATAATAATAATAATAATAATAATAATAATAATAATAATAATAATAATAATAATAATAATAATAATAATAATAATAATAATAACAACAATAATAGTAGTAAAAAAAACAGCCACTCTTAAACGAGTATGGCCATTCTAACTTCAAACCGACAAAAAAAAAGAAAGAAAGAAGGAGAGAGAAAAACAACCTGTGAAACACAAATATACCCACATATAGAACATGCTGGTTCATTTTATAGTGCTGTTTTTTAATTTCTTTAGCAAAAAATTTTTTTTTCTGAAATACTTCACCACGACATCTAATTTAGCTTTCTAATATATTCTACTCTCTGCGATATTTTCCCAATTAAAACAATACTGCATTGCTTTAGAATACCTTTAAAATGATCCTTATATTGTAAACATGGTCAACCTTTCCCATGAAAACTATGTTTAAGTTGATGGCTCATAAAACACTCTTTTAGGAAGTCATCTATTATTCATTCATTTTACATGTTCAATCCAATGAAGGTGAGATTTTACTATAGAATACTCAATAATACCATATCCAGAAAACTGAAGAATATACTGATTGTTATACAATCTTGCCATTGTATTTTTAAAATTTTATGGAGCATCTTTAAATGATACTTTTCTAATGCCCTTTATATAGTACTAATTGGATGTCCAAGTTTTATTCCCATATAATAAATTAGGTAAAATAACAGCTCTATATACAGATAACTTAGTTCCAATATGATAAAACATTCTATCTTTTAACTTGTTAAAAGCAGCAGCAGCACACTTGAGTCAATATGGTACTTCACCATCTAAGTCCAATAACTGAATACATCAGGATAGAATTACAATATGCCTGTACATTATTCATTTATAATTTTATATGAATTTTTAACTTTATTTATGCACTTGTAATTAGATGTTGATTATTGGGTAGTGAGATATATGAACTCCCTTAAAGTGGGAGTTTATATACATATATACACTTAATGTAATCTGCTAAGCATGCTTTTGAGTGATATCACAATCATAGCGATGCATCTGCAAACTCCAAACTTCACAAATATATCACTATGATTATGGTATTGCTTACAAGATATGGAAAGCATGCTTAGCAGATTGCATTAAGTGGTATATATAAATCCCACCCTGAGGGAATTCATATATCTCACTACCTAGTAAACAATTTTTGAGGTTTTCTTAACTTCCCCCTCCAAGTGCTTTTTATCTAATTATTCATTTATATACATTATTCCAAGAATAAAGTTGTTTTATACATGAACATGTAATCATGTTGAATTTTTTTATCCATATAATCAATGAATTTTAAGAGAGAATATTTTTATGCATATTACAATTTCAGATACTATACCATTATCAAACCTCTTGCTTTTTTTTTTTAACCTATTCATTGATCCACTTACTTTCATATACATTGTTTTATTCTTTTTTTTTTTTTCTGAATTAGACTTTCTAAGAAATAATATTTACATTCCAACTATTCTTCACTTATAGACTCCAGTATAAATTTGTATTTTTACAGTTTTCTATACATACAATTTCTTCCCTCTAAATTCAATAATAATATATCCTGTAGCTTGGGGTATAACACTGCTATCCAGTGCCCATTTATTACTCAAACTTACAATAGGTGGTTCTAAAGCAGAGTAAACAGAAAAAATTATTGATTCTAATGCACAAATGTAATTTCTTGCATTGATTTTTTTTTTTTGCTTAATATAATACATTATGGATTGAAAAAAATATAAAAAATTAACATCAAACCTAGGATGTTGCACACAATAATTATTTGTTACTTTTTAAAAATTATTATGATACACTGTACAGGCTTACACACCTTCACATATAATGTAATATATATGGGATTCGAACTCAGACTTTCACACGACCCTCAATTCTCCATACCATCTCATATTGCTGACCCACCTGATCACACACACGTTGAAAAGATAAACTATATAAAAAATACAATGCTATTTATTTAGAATTCTATATAAAGAATAGATCAACTGTCATTCCAAGTCATTTATTAAATTGAAATTATATGGCATATATTTTATAGAAAAGTTCAAGTTAATTTTTATAATGTGTTTTTTTTTTAGTTTTGTCTTCAGTTTTATTATACCTCAAAACATTTTTCAAAAGTTGTAAATCTGTATATTTAATTTAAGTAAGATAAAAATTCTTTTCTCTCGGGTTTTTAAAAAAAATTTTTTTTTTTTTTTTTTTTAAATAAATCAAGAAAACATATAATAAAAAGAATTAATGTATGTGGAATTTCTGCTATAGATAAAAATGTCCTACATACATAAGCAACCGGAGGATATTATGCCTTAAAATATATACTTTTTATTATGTAGAGAAATTATAAAAAATGTAATTATGCTTGATAAATACAACGTAGAATATTAGTAAATGTTTATTCTTAATATGTAATGAATATAATAAATGTACTTATACACAACTATAGAGAAGATGATTATTTCTATAAATTAAATACACCTGAGTGCTTTCGAGAATTTATGTCGTTTTCATACTCATAGCAAGATGAAGTATAATCATAAGGGAGAGATGAGTGTAAACGTATATATTTAATTTTTCTTTCAAAGATTAAGTGGAAAATAACCAAATATCATCCGTGATAATCTTAATACTTAATCAAATATCCTTTTAGAGATTATTTAACATATATTATAGAGGTTAAAAACATATAAACACTAAGCAGAAAGGTTTCACTCATGATATTTAATTAAACAATTCAAAACAAAGCAAAACTCTCCATACAGTAGTGCCATCTTGTGCCAACAAGAACAATCAATGGATGCCAGAAGGCTTGTGCATAAAATCCCTATCTAGTGCCTACTCATCCAATATCCCCAGAATAGTTTCTGGCTTGTGGCCTTCGTCAGTGAGGAGCCTTGGATCTGAGAGCACTGCACCTAGATCTTAGGATCTAATGCAACCCTCTAGCAGCCACCTTTTAACTCTACTTAACTACAAAACTATGAGAATGAAATTGAGGAATTTTATGCACAAGCCTTCTGGCATCCATTGATTGCTCTTGTTGGCACAAGATGGCACTACTGTATGGAGAGTTTTGCTTTGTTTTGAATTGTTTAATAACAATTATGTACTAGTAGGAGATAGTGATCATGTGATGTTTAGTAGATATTTAATTAATATATTACTCTAAACTCAAATATGGAATGAGTTTTAAATGTTTTTAGTCAAATAACTAACCATCTATACAGGTGTTTAGTTAAATGAAGCTGAAGAGCTTACAGAATAATGTGGATGAATTAGATGAGAGTCAATTCCTTGAGTATAACAGAAACTTGAAAATATAATACAGCCTACTCTAAAGATGAGAATGGGAGTAATACTTCCAAAGAAAACTCAGCACATGTATTAAAAATTAAATGTGAAGAGTTTGATTTCATGCTGTAAAATAACCTTTCTTATAATTTTTATAGCAAATAATCTATTTAAAAAAAGATTTTAAAAGAAACATTTAAGCACTATATTTAATTAACATGTAAAGATTATATAATAAATTCTAATTCAGGCAATCAGAAGTTATAAAAATATGATACACTCCAACAGAGTAAAGGATATCTTATATTTATTTTTGCTTTAATCAATTATAATAAGACATTTATTTATGGACTAATTATTTAAGCACTTATATTTACTATAAGATAGCTACATGAAAATGTCTAGATCATGCATGATGCTAATTTCTATAGCATATACTGCTTCTTTTTTTTTTCAAGCTTTGTTTTTATCATATATATCTTTATAAATTGGAATAGACAATTTAATATATATGGCTGCGGAAAAGAATTTACGGTTAACTGAAAGATCTTTTACTTTTCTCTGAAAGATCTTTTACTTTTCTTTTAGAAATCATTAAAAAACAGAGCAGAGCAAATTTCCTAAAGTTCATTCCATATCTTTTGTTATTACTGCTTCTATTATTAAATAATTTTTCATATGATAGCCAAACATGGATGGACTGTTCATCATCATTTATTAACCAGTGTAGTAAATTTAATGACTTTTTACCTCTGAGTTTAAGATCAAGAAATGTAATGATTTTTCTTCCTCACTTGTCTTATCTTTCTCATTTTTTTAACCATAATAAAATTTATTCATTTCATCCTTCAATCATTAACCAAAACTATCATAAAAATTCCCCATGACAATTTTGGAAATGCTGGTCTGTTCAAAAGCATCCTCTACATCCATACAAAAATCTATTTCTTCATCACAATAAAACTTGATTTTCATTAACCTAAACTATCTGCATGTGATATCTTCCTTTAATTTCAGAAACAAATCTCACTTTATTTCATGTACCATCAATCTCTCACTACAAAGTCGTTTTTCCTTTTTTTATTTATAATAAATCCCACCCCCTTCTGCTTCCAATATGTGTGCTATTGTAGTAAAGTTAATGTCGATTTTTAAAATCAATAGTATTTCCATCTTTCTTTCTAACTTCACAAAGTCCAACAGTGTCTCCACTTAATATTAAACAGTATTCCCAATTCTGCAATGTTTCTTCACATGATCAAAAATATATTTTTTTCTCCATGTGTCATAGCATCAGCCGGGAAGCGAACCTACTAACCCGGGACAACTGCTTGTAAAGCAGCTGTCACTGACCTCTTGGCATCAATTCTTGACATTTATAAGAAAAAAAAATCATTTGCACACACATTTGATCTGTCTTCAAAATATTTAAGCAGATTTTTTTTTAGTTCTGTGAATGATTTTAAGTATTTACAATCATGAAAACAAATCTAAATTATAGTTATTTCCTGGAGACAAAATCATCAAAGTCATCATATAATATAGTAGTTGGTGGATGAAGACAGACAACTAGAAATTCCCTGATTGTGGACCCAGGTTGCTATTTGATGATGCCCTTTTATTTAGATACCAACAACTTCAGATCACCTTAAAGTGAAGGGAAATTGCAGGAATTGGAAGAATTACTTAATATTAAGTGAAACATTGTTGGACATTATGAAGTTAGAAGAAAAGATGAAGAGACAATTGATTTAAAAAAATGGCCTTGTACTATATTACAAAGTTAACACAAATGGAGTAGGTTCCATTATAAATGAAAGTAGAAAAACAACATTATAGAGATTGATAGTATCAGACAACATGGCAAAATTAGTTATTCAACATAATGGAAGATATTGAATGCAGATAATTCAGGTTTATGTACAAACAAGTTCTCATTGTGATGAATAAGTAGAAGATTTTTATATAGATATACAAAAGCTTTTCAATTTCACAGAAGACTTTAATGCTAGAATTGATAAATGATTGAAAGATAAAGGTTCAGTAGGGAAATTTGCTTATAATGATGGAAATAACAGAGAACACAGTTTTGAGGATTTCACAGAAAAAGAAAAACTTTATATTATGAATTCTTTCTTTGAGAAAAATGCTAAACGGAAATGGACATGAAAGCATCCAAATGAAGTTACAGCTTGAATTAGATTATAACTTGACTAATAAAAAATATGTATTTCAAGACTGTAATGTTCTTAATAAATTCAAACAGAAAGTGATAGTCAATTACTGAGATGTAAGATAAGTATAATGCAAAACTAGAGAGACAAAGTTATTAAGAAATCAGTATTCACAGTTGATATTTCTAACCATCAAAACTATCCAATGAATTTAAATTGTATTTTAAAATACTAACATATTTTTTAAATGGTTCACATTTGAAGAAATCGATAGGATGATAACTATTGTAGTATTAACAATGGCAATAAAAATAGCTGATACATAAAAGCATCTGACCAATAAAATTTCTACCTAAGATGACAATTTATGAAGAAAAGAAGAAATATAAAAATATATAAAACCTTTTCATTAAGAAGGATTGAATATGTAAAATTTCATAAAATGATATGAAAAAGAATTAATTATGATATAAGAAAATAATAATAATTAATAATGATATGTGAAAAAGAATCAATAATGGTATAAGAAAATGTAAATGTGAATTAGAAAGGAAAGTTATGGAAGAGAATAAAAATATCAAAAGTGCAAAACATCTTGATTTTGGTTTTAAAAAAAACTTATTTCTGCAATAAGAAAAAAAGATGGAATAATATGAGAGAGATAATATCATGAAATGTATAGAAGAGTTCTATAAAAAATTATAAAGCCATAATGAATGTGAAAAAATATCTACTACAATTATTACATTTCTTGAATTGCCTATGACTTTAAATGAAGAAGTGAGACATACAATTAAAGTTATGAAGAAGAAAAAAGCTACAGGCAATGAAAAAATTATAATCATTATGTTAAAAAAGCAAGTAAAGAAATAGAAAAAGTATTTGCAAAGTTATATATCAAATGTTGAAATGCTAAAAGTAAACCAGATTATTAGAAAAATATAGTACTAATGTTAGTAATATTTACTAAGGCTGTAACCTCAAGAAATGTGATAGTGGGGACTTCTACAGGTCTTAACCACAAGCTTACATATTAGAAATTACAGATCTATCAGTCTTTTATTAGTTCTGTACAAACTTTTTGCCAAAATAATTAAAATATGTTTACAGTAATCATTGGATTCTAACCAGCCAAAAACAAAACAAACTGAATTTAAAAGTAGTTTTAGTGCAATGGATCATATCCAAGTATTGTGAAAAGTTATTGATAGACCAATGAATATGAATTGTTATTACATTTTGGATTTGTAGATTATGAAAAGACATTTGATTATATAAGCATTTCTTCAGTGATTAAAACATTGGATCACCAAGATATAGATCCATAATCTTGTTATATTCTGAAGAATATTTATAAAAATGCACCAAGAACAATTTTATTATATAATAATACTAAAAAGATTAACATTGAAAAGGATATACAGTAGAGTGAGTCCATATTTCCAAAACATTTTACAGCAGTTTTGCAAGGAATATGGATTAAAATGGAAAACTAAAGAAGTAAACATAATTGGAGATTATATAAGTCATTTAGATTTTATGAATGATGCAATTGACTTTGCAAATAGTGCTTCAGTACTTTAAAAAATGTTACCAGAATTATCAGTTGAAAGTAAGAAATTAGACTAAGGGAAAATGGTAAGAAGAATAATGGATTTTCTCAAAAGAAGAAAATGAAAATTGATAATCAAGAATTATAAAAATTTAATAAAAACAGATACAAGTGATAACATAATAGATGAAATTAATCATATAATTAAACCTGTTTGAAGTTATTTTAGTACAAATAATTTAATATTAAAAGTAAATATGGATATGCATTTCAAAACCAAAGTTTTTAATAAATGTGTTCTACCAGTTTTTACTCAAGAATCTAATCTTGAATATTTATTAGAAAAGCAATACAGAGACTTCAAACTTCTAAATGAAATATGGAGAGATGTATGTTAAGAGCAACAAGAAGAGGATCAAAAATAAAACACATGGATGTAAAAACAAATATGTATTATTGACTTAACTGAAATAACAAGTGAAGCTGGGATGGACTTATTGATAGAAGAGATAATAGAGGTGGATCTCAAGAGATTGTAAGAGACCAAAAAGAGATCAATGTAAGATGGATGAATAAAATTAAAAAAATGTGCTGGGGTCATGTAGAGAAGAGAGACTAGAGGTTAAAAAAACTAGATTAAACTTAGAAAAACTTTTATCCTACAGTCAATCAATAATGGTAAAAAAATTATACATATGTGTGTGGGTGTAAATTTTGGCCTAGTTTTGATATAGATGCTCTGCATTGAAAGTCTACCTTAATATTTTTTTTACTTTTTTCATTTCACGGTGAATTAAGTATTTTGATGTTTACATACACAAAAAAATTATATTATTAATTTTAATATCAAATTTAAAGAGTGCTTTTTCTATAATTAATAAACACACAAAGATATTCTTCCAGTCAAGTATCATTTTATATAAACCTTAGCAACTGCATTAAATGTGCACACAACATAATCACTTATACAATTTAATACAATAAAAAGATGTAATTTATAATATTATAAACAGATTACCTACTGGGAATTTAAAAAAAAAAAACTCTGATTCATAATATTAATATATAAATTTTAATATTGTTTTTATTAGTTATTTTAACTACTGGATTTTTATTTATATGAATGAAATTTTAAATTTTTATTAAGTTAATCCTTTCCTAATGTTCTGGTCATATAAAATAAAGTTTTATAAAGAATATTTTTGTATAAACTTTAGGCATAATATATCATATATAAGTATATTTTATATATATTTATCCAGGATTACCTGTGTATAATATGGCATAATTTATCATATGTAAGTATATTTTATATATACTAATTGGCATATTATTCAGGATTATATAATTTATTGTACTAAAAATATATACTATTTTGGCTGGGTTGTACTCACCATCAATTGGATAATGAATATTATAAACTGTATAGAGGCACTGTAAACATTGATGAGCAACAAGACGGAAAATGCTATCAATAGAACACACACATAGAAATAACAAATAATACTATAATAATTTATAATATTCATTATCCAATTGATGACTGGTGTAACCCAGCTATAATGTCAGTATATAATTTTAGAATAATAAATTATACATAGATGAACCTGGATGTGCCATTTATATCTGTAGCTCATAAAAATCTTTATTTAACATATATGTACAACCAAAAATAAGGGATCATAAATACAATTTAATTATTAAATACCTAAATAAACCATATAAATATGAACAAATTTTAAATATTTTAACAAATTTGAAAAATCAGAAGAAACGTTGTTTATTTATAATATGTAATATTGAAATACAAGTATAATGTATATACTTATCTAGATGTAATTAATGGGAATTTGAACCCAGACTTTTAAGCCCCCTTCAGTCATGTGATAATTGAAAACTTTGAAAATCTAAACTTATACAATTTCTTTTTCTTTTTATCATGCTATTTTAAAATAAATGTTCAAATATAAATAGAAAGTAAACATTTACTGGAAAATTTACTTCACAAGTATATATAATAAGTGTAATAATGCTCAAGACTAAATGGGTTTATAAGTAATTATTAAAAATCAGTCAACACTTAGTCAATCCCAATATCAGAAACAATCAACAATTTCATACTGTTGTCATGGCAATTTCCTTTTAACAATAATTATTGTCTAAATATTGATTGATTATTAATGATTTATATATATATGACATATTTCTAGGTTTTTATTTATAAATACTGTTTGTAAATTTTTATTTTTTATTTTTAAATATAAATTTACATACAACATTTACAATTATATGATATGTAAATTATTTGTGAAAATACAGGAAACATTAAATTAATAAAATGTTAAACCTAATTTTAAACAAAAAAAAATCAGAACTTATAAATGTTAATAAAAGTATTATATTGGATTTTTAAATTAATAAAACTGAGACAAAATATGAAAAAAGTGGAATTATGTTTAAATTTGGAAAGACCAGAAGAATTAATCTATCCATAATATAGTACATTTAATTTAAATAAGAAACAAGTTTATTTTTATTTGTGGATAATGATGTTTAGCTTGGCATAGCTAATGAATAGAGTTTTGGAAATGAACGTTCAGCTTATACTATAACAGTTTGAAATTCAAAATTTGGTTCTTCCATATAATATCTAAAATTTTATTTTTACAAGGAACTGGTGGAGATTTTTAAAATAATTTGATTCATAGTAATGGCTGAATACTATTTACCATACATACCAAATACCATTATATAAAAGTGTCTTAACTTTTTTTGGATTTGAAAATGCTACAGATTTGAAAAAGGCCGGATAAATAATTTTAACTTTAAAAAAATATGCTTAAAAATTATACCTATACTTGTTACTTTAAAAAAATATATTAATTAGAGAAAAATTAAATTCAAAATGCATTAATTAAATAAAATTAAATATATATCAATAGTGTAATTTAAATGTAAAAAAAAAAATAGGTTCTAATCAACTAGCCGCCACATGCCATTTGATGGCTCTGTTGCTAGTTAAAAAGAAATTGATATACCATTACTGGGATGATTTACAATTTTGTTATTATTTATTCAAAAACAAATAAATATAATGCTTTCACCTGTTTATTTTTTTTTTTATAGGGATTTACATTTATTTTTCTTTAAAAAAGTGCATTTACTTTTTTTTTTGGGAAAGCATTAGTTTTTAAGTTACATTTTTTAATTACATTATACATGTCAGCACATAGCGCTGGAATGTGCAGGTAGGGGGACTGATAAGATTCACTATTCTGATCAAACATTTTTTAATTACATTATACATGGCAGCACATAGCACTGAAATGTGCAGGGAGGGGGACTGATGGTTTTGATGATTCGAAGGATCAGCCAAAACATAAACTACTCTGATTAAACATATATATATTAGGAACATTCCAACAACATTTTGAAAACTATTTTAAAAAAATTTACAAAACAACATTATCTCATAAAATATAAGAATTCCATTTTAAAATTACATTGATGCTTTTGCTATCTGATCAAAACAAGCTTATGCTTTTGAAAATGACAAACCACAGCTGTTTTAATAGTCTCATAGCTGTTCTTGTGCAAAATTCCTTTTTTAAGTGAATTCTGTAAAATGGTGCTGGAACGTACACTTTTGCAATTCATTTTGCCTTAAAAAGATGTGTAAGAAAGTATGGTGATGGGCTTACAATTATTACTATCTAAAACTATGTCAGATTGGGTAAAAAATCATTACTTCGAATGCACATGAGGAGTTATGACCACTTGAATTCTATACACCCTCATATCATACCGTAGTGATCTGTAAAGTGTGCACTATTTGCATAGTACCATGAAGCACAAAAGTGAGCCGTAATATTTGTGTGCAACACCATCTAGGCCTGCTTAATGGCTAATATGAACAGAACTGATCTATAGGCTGTGTAAACAGCATATTTCTGTGCTTTTGCATGGAATCAGAGCCATCAAGCAGCATTTGGCAGCTAATTGACGAATACCAGAATATTATTAAATTAATATTATAATAAAGAAAAGAATAAAACAGGGAAAAAATCACATTCATTATTTATATTTACTTGATTAAAAAGAAATTTTGCAATGTATTTGAGGCAGAAAATACGATAAAGTTTAATGTTATTCTAGACATTATGGTTTTTGGATTTACATATTATAGTAGAATGATATTAGATATCAGACAATTTAGCAGCCATTGTTTTCATGTTAATCTCTTTTTTAATACTTCAACACTATAAGCATTTTGTTAAAAATAAAAATTATAATCCAATAACTTTATTGCTTGAAAGGTCATAAAAAATTCAAGCACCAGAATTGGAATCCATCCACGGATCTTATTTTCCAGAATATGACCCTCAACCAACTCCACTTAAACCACACAAGGCAATTTTTTTTATTGAGTATAACTACTGGGTAAATTGGTCTGATTTTTGAAAGGCCGATTTTTTGAGCTTTTCTGTGAAAGTTATAGTCTGTGCATATATATGATACATTATGTTTATCTATGTTAAAGGTACAGAAACTTATCAACTTTATTTTCAGATATCATTTGTTTTCAGAATAAAATTTGAGCATATAATTGCAAAAATTTTGTTTTTAAAAGACAAAACGAGCTAAGAATAAATAATAGATGTTCTATATGTATTCATAGTATATATAAATAAACACATTTTGACCTTATTTTTTGTTACCAATTTGATTATTATTATTATTATTATTATTATTATTATTATTATTATTATTATTATTATTATTATTATTATTATTATTATTATTATTATTATTATTATTATTATTAATGAGTGTACTATAAAAAGTGCAGTATTTGTATATAGTTTTTCTGTCATTTGATAAGCTAGTCTAAATTATTTAAATAGTAGAAATTTTTTTAATTTAAAGGTTTCACAATAACAAGTCAACTTTTATTATAAAATATCAAACAAATTTAATTTCCCAATACCTATCCACAACAAAAAAATTTTCAAAGTAAGTTTTTATATAATTGTCAACTATTTTTTACTATAGAATTATTAAATTTCGGATACTGCTTAAAACCGACTTCCACAAGCAAACTAGCTAGATCCGCATGGCCAACAAATGACCCATGGGCTGGATCCAGCCCATGTAATGAGTTTATGCAGACCGCAATTAAATTTTTAATATTCTTCGCACAACACACTGTGGAAATGAAATAAGTGGTACTTTTAAATCATTATACATAAACTATGATATCTAATCATTATACACGTAGATGATGTTCATGTTGATATACAATTACAAATAATTAATTTACAATGTCATCAATTATTACATGAGAAATATCGAGAAGAGCAAGAAAATTTGTGCAATTTTTAAAAGCAATTGAATGATGGACAATATGAAAATTTAAAAAAACTTGCCAAGGAATATTTAGTATTCTTTAGCTCAACTTATATTTGTGAACAAACTTTTTCTTTAATGAATCTAAATAAAAGTACAACAAGATCAAGATTGAATGATTTACATTTAAAGAATGTGTTAAGAATAGCTACTATAAGTATAGAGCCAGATATTAAAAAAATAATAGGCGATGCAAAGCGCCTCAACATGTCATATTCGTTTTTTTGTTAATTTGATGTACTAAATTACTTACATTTATTTATAAACAAATTACCTAATAAAATTTTGTTTACTTATAATAAAATTTTGTTTACTTAAACGAATCATTTTTATATTTAACATTTTTTAATTTTAATATTTCGTCAGGCCAGTGAAAAAAGTTTTTTTTCTAATCTGGCCCATGGGCAAAAATTTTTGGCTACGCCTGGACTAGATAGTGTAGTGATACATTATTTAGAAAGTCGTTGAATCAACTATTTTTATATTATTTTAAAAAGTATATATATACAGTATATCTTTTTTAATGTTGTCAAAGTGTCGTCCGGGAAGCAAACCCCAGCACAACTACTTGTAAGGCAGCTGTGCTAACCACTCGGCCACCAACACTTAGCAAAAGTATATATTTTTGTGTACATAATCTCAGTTTTAAAATGACAATTTATTTCATCACTAACTAAAATTTTTTTAAAAAAATCATTACTACTACTAATAATTTGCTTTTGTTTAATTTTATTTACAATTATAAATTATTAGATATTATAGCATGCACACATATAAGCATAAGCTTATCTTTCAAAAGAAAATTTTATTCACAAACCATAAGAATCATTTACAAAAGGAAGGACAATTATATATTGATCTCAAATGAGACCAGTCAACACAATCAGAGGTTACACTTGTATATATATAAACAAAAAGCAATTAATTTCATGTCAATTACATTAAGACTTTATATTCTTTTCATCATTGGTACTACATTTTATTTTAGATTTATTAGGGCCCAGGTCTAGTTGAATGTCCAATTCTGAAAAAAATTTTGGTCTAATTCTTTTATTTCTTTTAGTAATTGTAAAGACATTTTCATCATGTCATATTCTTCTCCACTCTCGAAGATAGTCTTATTTCTCAAAGACCAAATGGAAAAAATTATGAATGTTGCCAATCTTATGACCCCAAAATGTTCACTCTTGAAGGCCTTAGTCAAATTTACACAAGCTGATTCTTTGTTTTTAATGAAAGATTTAAAAGTGTTTCTTATGCTATTCCAAATTTGACACTCCTCCAATATATGTGCCATTGCCTCATCACTACGCTTACATAGTGCACATATAGGGTCCAGATTATAATTCCTTTTACTATGTAGGAAGTCAGCAGTAGGCAAGGCCCCAAGGTTAACCTTGATTAAAAAATCAACAAACCTCAGTTCCAATTTTAGACATTTGGTCAACCTGGAGAACCTCAATATTCCAATCGAAAGAATATTGTCAATTTTAGTTTCTTCCGGATTCATAAGATCATATGTCTTCCAGTAATTTAGTTTGTTATTAAACATTGTTCCTGGCTTCATTTTTAGATGGTTAAATACTATAGAGATTTGCTTTTGAATCCAAAGCCTTCCACTTTTGGGAGGTGGCCTATCAGTAGGAGTTATTTCTTCTGGGAATATTGGCCCTTCCATATCTGGATTTTTCATAAATAATCTAGTAAGTACATTATGAAAACACTGCATTAATAAGATTTTGATTGAGTGTAGTCCTATGCCATTCATCTGTTTAGGTTTCTGTAGGAGGTGCAGGATGATGACAGGAGCTTCCCCCTCCCCAACACAGCTTCCTACATTGGGTTTCGACATTCCTTATAAAGGCTTTCATCAGTGAGAAACCTGCAAGGAAGTATGTGTAATCTTGGGGAGCATGACAGTATTCATCAGGGCAATTTTCCCGAACAAAGACAAATAAATCTTCTCCAATGATCCAATAAATTTTGTTATCTTAGTCATTAAATTGTTTTCCATTTCCTTCCTCATTTTAGATGGGGAGGCTGCTAGCTGAAAACCCAGGAACTTCTGAGGTGGAGCCTTAAATATGCCAGGAATTTGCTTGCCAGTCATAATCAACCAGATTGCCGACTTCTCTTTGTTGACTCTTAGACCAAATTCACATTCGAATTGGTCCAAGAGCTTCTCTAGTCCAGCAAGCTCCTCCTGTGAAGCAATAAAAACCACCACATCATCCATATAGGAGACATGATGGACTCTTTCTCTTAGCAAAGGTATGGATATCCTTTAAGAGATGTCTTGATGCCCAGCAGGAGGGGATTCACATAGGCAGTGAAAAGGAGTGCACTCAGAGGAGAGCCCTGAGAAATAGAAACAACAGGCTTAAATCCTGGGGACACCCTCCCATCCAGAGACAAAAACATTTGCCTACTATACAGGAGGTTCTCTATCATCTGGAGGTAGGCAGCTGGTACTTTGATTTCCTCCAGGATCTTCATGAGTGTGTCAACTTGAACACAATCAAAAGCAGCAGCAAAATCGAGCTGAACTGTGATTGGCTGTGAGATCTTCTTCATGCAAATGTGGTCTATCAATAGACAAAATCGGCTCGCAGCATCAGCCATCGAGCTCCCCTTTTTGGCAAACTGACAATTGGACAGCTGATCAATTATAATATCTTGTATGTCGTTTTTGATTAAGGCCTCAACTGTCTTTATCAGTAGAGAGATCATTGATATTGGCCTGAGATTCCCCAGATTCCAAGGTCCTGCTAGTTTCTTAACCAGAGGAACCATGGCAATTGGGTTGATCCCTGGAAGTTCCTGGCAGCCATCCGCCAAAAGATCTGCCATTCTTTTAATGATTGGTGCTGAGAAAGCACTTAAATAAAGCAGGAGGAATTTTGGGATTCCATGCAAGCCAGAATGTGTTTTGTCTGGCATCATCTTTAATTTATCAATAATTCTTTTTTTCTGTGATTTTGTGGCTTGAATTTTTAATTAAATTAAATTCTCTTCTTTCAATCGTGATTCCACCTGGCTTAAGCTTTTCAACATAATGGTCACATATCCTGGCCAGCATGGAAGACCCTCCATATAGGTTGCCATCTATCTCAATCACTCTGGGTGCCTTGGCTTTTCTGACAGCTCCAAGGGCCCACCTAGTGCTGATGATATATAAATTGTCACGATCTCTTTATAGAAAGATATTCTGCAACTTCCTCCTGCTTACTTTTGTATTTCAGTTTCAAGTTTATGAAAGATTCGACAGTCTGTGCCTCACTGGGCAAGTTCATTAGTTTTGTCGCAATCTTATCTAATTCAGATAATAGCCAAATAGGGCCCTGGGCTTTTGAGGTGCATTTAGTAATCAATTTAGCAAGTATTTCAGTAATCCATGCATGATATGGATGAAGATTATTCAAATCAACTTCTTTGAACAATATATATGTCTCAGATACTAATTGGATGCTGATATTTGTTCGAGTTAACATTCTTATAGTTCTGGGGAGCTCCTGTGCTGAGTCATTAGAGTTATTGAACTGAAAATCACATTCAATTGAAAAGTGGTCTGAAAACGTAATTGGTCGCAGTTGCACCTTCAGGGTTTTAAAAATTTCTGGGGAAACAAATAGCAAATCAATCAGTGTTTTTGCCTTCTTATTATAGAAGGAGAAGGCCCCATCTGGAAACAGTGATCAACAGCTCATCAATTTCCGATTTACCAATCGTCCATATCTATCTTGAAAATTATCATATGTTAAGTTACAATCCCCAATAATTAAAGTGGGAAGGGGATTAGTCCTCAATGCTATGTTTATATTCTGTATGATTTTGTGTATGATTTCAGGTTTTCTAGGAAGATAAAGGTTAATTAGGTTAAAAGTATAATTCTTAAATTTGATAATTGCAATCAAGCAGTTATTGTCAATTTTGATGCATAAGCTTATATATTAAGTTAGTAAATGTTTTGGATGGATTAAAAACTAAAGATTGAACATGAATTTGTTTTTATGTGGATAGCAAATACAAGTAGCATGATTTACACCATTGATATTTATGACCAAATCATAAAAAAATCCAGTAATTCTTAAATGATTCTGTTCTAGAACCATACTTTGAATTCTTGCATTTTAAATTAGATAAATATAAAATGATTTTCGAAAAATAATATCAAGTATGATGATCTTTAAATAAGTCTTAAAACTTTCAATTTTCTTCATTTATAAGTTAACACTAGAAATATTTACAAGTATATCATAGAGTTATTCGTTATGTATATATCATAGAGTTTGTTTTAAAGTTGAAGAAATATGATCTATTTATCTTTGTAAAGAATCATTATAGTTGTTATGACTACCCTTGTCAATAGCTTAAGGACGTAAAATTTATCAGTTTGTAACGCTAAAAATAGATAATTTAATTTCAACGTTTATATTGAATAAATATAATCACATAAATGCAAATTTGATATTTAAATTATTAATTAAATTTTTTTTATCTGTTGCATTAATAAAGTGTTAGTTTTACTATTTAATTAAACTTTTAAAAACTAAAGTTATAATCTGCACAAATAATTGGATTTTTATAAAGATATTTTATTTCATAAAACAAATTATAAATCTTTTAAAAACTTATAAAATGAAATATACGAATGGTTAAACATTAGCCCAGTTATAAGAAACATGACTAGAAAGACAAATTTCAAAAGTGAGCGATTTTTTTTTATTGAAGATTTTTTTTAAAAAGGTATAAATATTAATTGAGACAGAAAATAGAATATTATTATTCAAAAATCATTTGATTTTTTTAAGCAACAAAATATATCAAGAACCAAAAACTTAAAATGCTTTGGATCAAAAGCTCAACTTTGTCATTTCAGGTGTCCTAAGACGTCTGATCTTCTAACTGATTAGTCATTACATTATTATGATTACTACATATGATCGCATTTTCTTTATCTATTTTATTATTTCATCTATTTATATAGAAAGTAGGTTGAAGTAAAGAAGAGTTCTCCTCTTTTCTTCCAATGCATAAGCTTGTGGTTAAGACCTCTAGAGGTCCCTATCTTCACATTTTCAAGTGCACATGCTTAAAGGTTTAATGCCTTAGTAATTATTATTTACTACTTTGTATATATATGTAATAGTTAAGTCTAAAAAGTTAAGTTAACTTTTAGATTATGAATTAAGAATCTCTTCCTGTATATTTATACTTAAATGCTACCACATTGCAATTTTTTTTATAAAACTCAATTTATAAATTATAACTTCAGCTTTGATGGAATAGTAAAAAAATGTGTAAGTTAATCTAAAATTTATACCACAAACAACCATATATACACAACATTTAAACAAATACCAAATCTGCAGACTTGAACTAAATTAATTAAAATAAACTCAGTATTTTAACAAATAAAATAAATATATTAATGGATTTATTTTTTAAATAAATATAAACAAGTCATATTAGTACTTAAAAAAAATTACCACATATGTCCGAAACATAGATTCTATTTCTGTAATTATAATTTTGTTTTATATCATTTTAATTGGTTTAAATTTATTGAAATTTAGAACATGACACATCGCATAATTATTATACATATATTTAAATAAATAGATATATTCTTTATTATATATTAACAGAGGCTTAGCTATTAAATATCATCTTCAATATACTGTTTGTGATGAGCATAATTTAAAAAGTGAATAATCTTATTAAAATGATAATTTATTAAATAATACCTGCATAGGTGTAAGAATGATTAGACATTCTTCTTACAAATCTAGTACACTGTATAACCTTTTAAATTCTTAGCATAAAATAAGAATTGTCAATCTAGAGTGCATATGCCAAACTTATTATACTATGGGATTAATTTTGGCATACTGAATCACTGATTATAAAACTAAAAAATAATGTTGGATCTTATAATCAAAAACCAATTTTGATTAATATATATATTGTACCCTTTTCTATAGGTCAAGAAATAGTTATAATGGTCAATTACTAAAAAATTTTAAATTTGAGAATATATTTATTGATGTATTGAATATATTAAATTTATAGAGTCTGTAAAGTGCAATTTAAAGCTAAAGCAAATACCTGATACGTAAAATCATTTAAAAAATTAGTTAAATAAAGAGTAAAGAATTGCTCATATGGTTGTAAAAGCTGGCCATATTAAAATAACACAGCTATCAGTAATAAAAATATATTTAATAAGTCAATTTTAATAACTTTAAAACTTAGAATAAATTAATATTATATAGTATTTAAATTTATAAACTATATTAAATAATAAAAATTAGTGTAATGTATTTGAATAGTAAATATTATGATGTTGAGAATTGTATTTATTTCTATATTTTTTCTAAATTATTTCTTCAAAATTTTATATAAAAAATTTTATATAATATAAGTGCAGTAAATTTATTAAGACAGACAAAAATAGACAAAACACCGGAAACGATTACGTAATTGTCTGGAATATTTTTATACAAGCACTTGTTTCAATTAATACCAATATTTTAAAGTATTTAAATAATATTATAGTAGAAATGGATAGAATTTATTAAACATCATAATAAAAATAAGTAGTGAATAATTTTATTAAATATTGTTTTGAAAATTATTTTAAAAGTGTTTAAATTGATTTAAATATAATAATTAGTTTTAAATAATAATTAGATAGTGTTTAAGTGTTACATTATCAGTTTAAAACTTTAGAAAATTATTTATAAATCCAAGTAGGATTGACCAATAGTAATAGAGCTTGGCAGACTCCCAAAATCGCGCCAATTAATTGTATAATCGAGGAGAACAAGAATTGACAGACTCGAGTGAAGAGGTAAAAAATTTGAGCTCTCTAATAATTTCTTTTCTCCAATTTATTCAATTTTTTCAATATAATTCTAATAATATCATTAGAACAAATTAACTGACAATTTTTAAAATCATAGAGAGAGTCTTAAAATAAATATTTTTAAAGTTTTCATAAATTATGTATCACTAACTTAATCGAACCTGCCAGTGAATTCTATAGAAGTACAGTCGGAATTTTCAGTAAAAAATATGGATAGATTCTTTAAAACCAGTTTTAAAGTTTATAACATTTCAAAATTGTTTATATTGTTCATTGATACCGCTTATATAGTGTATCCAAAGGAAACTGCTTTTACGCGTGTAATATAGATGAAAAGACATTGTGCGCAAAGTTCAGAAAGAGAATAAAATATAAAAATCATTATGATTCATCTAAGAATAAATGGACAAATATAATTTTAAAATTAAAATTATTGGAATTGCTTTCTTTAAGATGACCCGAAAAAGAAGTATACTCTAGAAAAAAAAAAATAGTTAAAGATCAAAAAATAATGTACATAAAATTAAGAATGAATGAAATAAAGCTTGCTAAAGAGAAATATTTGTATAAAGAAAAATACGGAAGAGGAATATAAAAAATATTGGATCCATAAAACGCAATTGGTACCTAAAGTATTAAATATTCGTAGTCTAATTAAAAAGGAGAAAGATGCATCGACGCGCCGAGGGAATATTTGCCAGAACATTAAAAAAAAACTTCGAGGGATATCTAACTAAAATATATTTTAATAATCTGATGCTAAAAGCTAAAATTAAAGATCGTCTAAACAAATTTATTAAATGAACCAAGTTATTTTAAAACTTTGAGAGTCATAATGGAGAACATTCAGATAAAAGAAGAAGAGTAATATTATGGGACTAAACAAGATTTACCGTCAGAAAAATATTTAATTATGGTTTGAATTATTTTTTATTATTATTATAAGCATTAGGTTTCAGAAAACGATAGGGAAACAAAATACATTAATTTTGGTATATATAATATTATATGAAATATGTTTGATTTTGAATGTTTTTTAATAAAATTGTATGTGTGTAATTGTATATTTGCGATGCTCGAAGGAAGGAAAAGAAGCCTACTGCAAAGCCTAATCCGAAGATAACAATTGTTTTTTGGTAACATTTATAATTATTGATGATATAATGTATGTTTTATTTATTTAGATCAGCAGAAAATTGAATGAATGTAGTACAAAAGTTTTATTATTATTATTATTATTGTAAAACGCATTTAAAACAACACATTGAAACATTTTGAGATGTGATTAGATTTTTGAAAATATGCATACGATAGTCATTTTATTTGTTGATAAATAATAATTTAATATAATCGATGATTATATTACATTTTCTATTAATTTTTCCTATTGGGATATTTGAATATTATTTTAGTAAAAAAAAAAAAAATGTAAAGGTAATGAACATACAGTGTTATAAAGCGAGATAAATTATTCTTAAGGGATAGAGAAATGATTTTATAGTAGCGAATCTTGTTTGTTGTTTTTTTTAAAAGTTGTTCGTATTTTATCGATGCTTGATATAGTGAAAATCTAGAGAGATAATTTAAGTAGTGACTTGGGAGTACAGGGGTGATTTGGAAACCAAGATGATGTATGAAAATCTAGGATGATACAGGGAATGGAAATAAGTAGTTTTGTGAGAGAATCAGCATAGTTAACATAGCCCTATGGCTGATCCACATTTCGTTTTATAGGTGATAATCAGCGTAGTTAACGTAGCCCTACGACTGATACACATGTTGTCTTGGACAGTGTTATTTTATATTTCGTGTGAGTTGCCTTGATGTTTGGTAAAGCTGAATAAATAGCTGCCACATCACTTTCTTATCTTAAGGGTTAATAGACAATAAATGTCGAACCTGTTCACACTGTTCCATGCATTCTTGAAGTACATTGAAAACAAGTTATCCATCTTTCTTCCCAATATCCTATACATCTTTCGCTATCTTAATCTGTATTTCGTGCTACTACATCGTATATGATAAGTTTTATTGAAGGGAAAACAATAGATATTTTAGAACGTATGTTAGGATTTTACTTGGAATAAGAATAGTTAAGAGTTAACTAAGAATAGATTATAACCATTGAAAGAAAGATACAGATGTCCTAAATAATGGAAGAAGTTATAGAATCATTTTAATTTAGAAATAAACTATAATTTTTTGTAAAAGTATATCAAATGAGAATATACAAAATATTAAAATATATTTTCACGCTCTTTTTATTATTAATTATATTTTAAAGAGATAAGTGTTGCATATTTAAAAATACTATAACACTCGATAATTATTATCATATATTTGAAATTGTAACAGGGTGATATTTAAACACATTATAATATTATACAGGAGTATGGCTTATGCAAAAACGCATTATAATTTATATGAGCATGGGAGAACAAACATTAAAGTTAATCATAATATTTAATAATATGCTGTGTAATTTGTTTAAAGTAACAAGAAATGTAAATTTTTTTTTTTAAGACCATATTGATTATAAAGTGTGACGTTATAAAATATTGATCCACAAAAATAATTTAGAATATTGTAAATTTAGTATATTTAAAAGGTAAAAAATGTTGTTACCCATAAGTAGTTCAAATAAATAGTGTGATAAACCTAAAGAAAATAACTAAAATAATTTTTAAAATGTATAATGATTGGATTAACTATAAAGAAGTACAAAATTGTAGAATTAACATTTGTCATGTGTAAGGAAAGAAGGATATCCGTTGTAAATAAGATGTAAATAGATTTGTTTTATTTTTACTTAAATTTATTTGATGTTAATAAACTTTGTTAAATTTGTTTTATTAAAACTTGTGTCTGGGTATTGTTTTCACTACATCATGGTACAAATTCACAGAGTGTTTTCACAACCACTGAAGTACATTTTGCACAAAAGATAACTAAAAATATGTTTAATCTTAATTATTATTGATGTTCTTATAATTAAGTAATTATAAAATTGCATTAAGTTATTGGTCATAAATCCACTATCCTAATATTTTGATAAATTATATGCTATTAACTGCCACTTACTTTATTTATCAGATTATCTAAACACTACCACTTCTTAGTTTACTTTATTGTTTAAAGACAAAAGATGATATTGATATTGATTGATTTATTATGGTAATAAATTTGCAATAAAAGAAATTTATACCAATTTGATTAAGTAAGAAAGATTGTAATCATTATTGTTATTAATTGCAGTGTAGTAGATATGGCATAAAATCCCTTACCATATGTGCTACCGCATTTTGTTGAAGTATAAATAAAGATTAAGAACCTGAGATTATAATTTATTGAGCTAGATGATGATTATTATTATTAAAGATAACAGAATTAATATTATAGTTATTAAATGAGTCTTAGTAAGTAGACGTTGCGAAAGTCATAAGAATACTATGTAGTTATTATTTGAAATAATAGTATAAAGGGGGAATAGTGTTCTTATGCCATTGAGGTGGTATCCTGTGGGATATTGGCTCAATGTGATCTACCTTGCCAACTCGTATTTCCACTTCTCGTCTCATGAATACATTAAATCTTTATGTTAATTTACTTTAAAACAGAACCTAAGTTAATTTTTAAGAAATTTGAGCTAGTAAAACATTTTTTAATGTAATATTTAATTATTAGAGCTAGAACCCGGTGACGTTAAATATAGTAATCTATTTATTTGTAAGTGGAGGTACGAGGTCGACGGCGGGCACGGTTAGAGAATGGCGCCGACAACGTGTTGGCTCGAGTATTAAAATGGGGAGAGTATAATAGGCTTACATAGAATGGGAAGGTTAATTAAGTAGAGAATGGCACGCCAACTTTAGGGGCCTGAGATGTGTTAGTAGGGGCATTATATTTAATCAATAGCAATGTGATAATTTAATATTTTATTATAGAAATAATTATTAGGATTTAATTATTATAGAATTAAGTGTTCATGATTAAAACAATTACAATTATAAGTGGTGGATGATCTGATTGTTTAAAATATAATACTACATTATTATAAAATACCTGATAAACAAAATTTTAAAATATGCATATGTGGCTAATGATTGTTTGGATATTTATTATGACCATGTCAATTAGTGAAGTATTAAAAAGATATTTGAAATGCTTTAAAACGTGCAAAAATATCTGTGAATCATGCATGTAGGGAATGATGTTATGACACATGATTTTAAATTATTGTTATTGTTATTAAGATGAAATGTTATGAGGAAAGGAGATACTATCTATAGATATTGGAGGTGATGATTGTAGGGAAATAGAAGAAGCTGGTAGGGGATTTACTTATGAAAATTTATTAGAAACATATTATAATACTAGATTTTGAAAAATAATATTACTATAAAAATGGATAACCCAGATAGTAATGTAGAAATGGAACTGTCTGAGTTCGTGGTTGATGATGATTATGTGGAGGAAAAAGAATGCGAGAACTTAGGTGAAATAGAAATGTTGGTAGAGGATACTCATGTTGCAGAGAATAAAATAGAAGAAGGGGAGAAAGAGGTGATGAAAAGTGAAGTAGAGACAAATGAGGTAAAAGTGCCTGGAAAGGAAGTAGAGAGTATCTCAACGGCTCAAATATTCCAGATGTTTAAAGCTCTTCAGGAAAATATGAAGGAGATGAAAGAAGATAGTGATAGGAAATTTAATAAAAATAGAGAAGATACTAAAGCTCTTCAGGAAAGCATGGATAAAAATAGAGAAGATACTAAAGCTCTTCAGGAAAGCATGGATAAAAATAGAGAAGATACTAAAGCTCTTCAGGAAAACATGAATAAAAATGACAGAAAGTTTGATGCTCTTCAGGAAAGCATAAATAAGAATAATATAAAGTTTGATAGTTTTAATATGAAGATTGATAGTTTTAAAAAAGATAGTGATATAAAGTTTAAAGATCTAAATGACAGTATAATTCAGAATACAAAGGATAATAAGGTAAAATTAGATATTCTTAGTGAAAGTTTGAACAAAACCAACGAAAATCTAGAGATTAAATTTAAGGAGACCTGCCAAAAGGTAGAGGACCTTAAAGAAGAAGTGCAAGATAAATTTAATCAAATAGAAATAAGACTAGATAATAATGAAAGGACCTTTGAATCCTTAAAACATGAGGTAGAGAATATAAAGTACAAAAATCAAGAGTTACTAAAGAATAGATTCGAGGAATTTTACGAGTTGACTAACAGAGGTTTAAGTAAGCAAATAGAAGAATCTATTGCCCGATGTCAACTAAATAATAGTAAGTTAGATCAGAAAATAGAGAGTTATAATTTAAGTGTAAAAAGTGAAATCTATGAAGTAAAGAGTAATATAAATCATATTAATGAAGAAATTAGAGTTATTAAGGAAGAGGTAATTCAAACTAAAATAAGTAGTCAATATGATGAAATAATTAATACAGATTTGGAAAAGAATCAAGAATCTATTAATTTAATTAGTGAAAATGTGGTAGATGACAAAGAAATTGTAGAGACTGTATATGAAGAAAATCCACAATTCATTGAGATAGTTAATAAAGATATTAACTTCTGTAGTAATTTGACAGCAGAAAACATAGATTTTGTTAAATTAGGAGATAAAGATAGATATAATGATGTATCATTTGTTAAGATAGCAGATGACGAATTTAAAAAAGATGAGTCTTATATTAAATTAGCCAGGAAAGAAACCAAGTTATTTATTGAAAAAACTATTATAGATCATGAAATGATTTATGAAAAAAAGAAGATTCATAAAAAATCTATTGAAATAATTAATAGTAGTAATGAATTATATAAAAGAATACTGAAAAATCCCAAAGAGTATTTTAAATTGACTAATGAAATGATAGGGGTGAGTAAATCCTATGAAAGATTAGTTGGTGAAAGAACTATAGATCAAATTAATAGTTTTAAAAATATTATCTTGATGATAAAAGATTTGGTAAATTTACAAAGATAAAATCAAACTCTTCAGAGCAAAAGTATTTAAAGTTGTTGGAACATGAGTTACCAAAAAATATTGATAAAAGTAGTAATAAATTTAAAAATAAAATGCAAGAGGTGATATCTAAATGTAGTGTTAATGATAGAAATATTCATTTACAATTTGATATTTCTAAAGAAATATTGTTTAAAGGAATTAGGAACTTGATACCTAATGGTGAATTTATAAAAGAAAAATTTAATCGGAATAGAGATTTAAGCAAGATAAAAGTAAGACTTAAATGTCTAAAGCATGAGAAATTTATAACAGATTTTCTTAAGAATAATCTTAATAAAGGAAAGAAGATAGGAAAAGCTAAGGTGAGACTTAAGAAAGGCGAGAGAGAATTAAAGTTTAGATTTAGAAACGAAAATACCTAATAATTAAGACAAATAATTCCTAAATAAGATGTGTATTTAATAATATATTATAACCTTATTTTTTTTTTTACAAAACAAATATAAAATTTTAAATGTTAGCAACCTGCAAAGAAATCAGTTCAGGAAATTTCTTGAATTGTATGAAGGTCCCTATAAAATTTGTCGCAAGGTAAGAGAGAATGCTTTTATATTAACTACACCAGAGGGGGAGAAAGGGACATACAATGCTAGAAGCTTGATCCCATACCCATCAGAAGTATAGTATTTAATATCAGTTAAAACTTTGCGTATAATAGTTAAATAATATGTGAATTTGTATTAAGAGCAGTATAGTTTTCATTTAGTGATATAAGGTTGAATTCAATCATGGTATATGATAAAGAGGTTAACCCTTTTCCCGCCTCTTACGAGGCTCCTCATAGACATCTGACATCACTCTAACTCTGCGAGTTTTTATACGAAAATATTCGTTCAATATGTTTTTAAATAGGTTTTTAAAAGCTCTATAAGATGGTGCCCTCTTCCGAATTCTTTTACAAGTAAAAAATAAAAAAAAACTGCATTTAAAGCTAAACAAAGAAAGAAGCTTATTGGTGATTGGCTCTCAGCCAGTTCTCAGCCGACAAAGACATTCTGATTGGCTGGAAAAAACAAAGAAACCGCCTGATCAAAGAAAATAAAGATAAACGCTGAGATTTTCATTTCGAATGTGATTTAAGTATTAAAAAAAGGATAATTTGACAAATTAAAAATAATTTTTAAAAAATAAACTAAAAAAACAAAATTATTTTCGAAAAATATCGAAGATTTTTGTAAAAATATTGAAGCTGTAGTAAAAAGAAATATTTACTTTTCTATAACGTAAAAGTCGATCTTTTTGTTTATATTATAGCTTTTATGTTGACGAAATTGAATATTTTAGAATAAATAAATAGCAATTTATTTTTGAAAGAACTTTCATTCTCTTCATAACCTGAAAAATTAATAATATACTTTTTATAAACGTATCTGAGTTGAATTTAATATTATAGGCGAATATGTTTTAACAATAGGCTTTGTCTTCAGTTTGTGAGTTGGCCAATTAAAAGATTTGATTTTTACCTCATACAACCAATAATTTAATTAGCGGTTAAAAGGCTACATGTCAATGAATGAGGTAGACATTAAAACAGAAGTTTAATTTAAAATTTTTTATTCGAAGGGGGAGGTTATTGTACCCTTTTCTATAGGTCAAGAAATAGTTATAATGGTCAATTACTAAAAAATTTTAAATTTGAGAATATATTTATTGATGTATTGAATATATTAAATTTATAGAGTCTGTAAAGTGCAATTTAAAGCTAAAGCAAATACCTGATACGTAAAATCATTTAAAAAATTAGTTAAATAAAGAGTAAAGAATTGCTCATATGGTTGTAAAAGCTGGCCATATTAAAATAACACAGCTATCAGTAATAAAAATATATTTAATAAGTCAATTTTAATAACTTTAAAACTTAGAATAAATTAATATTATATAGTATTTAAATTTATAAACTATATTAAATAATAAAAATTAGTGTAATGTATTTGAATAGTAAATATTATGATGTTGAGAATTGTATTTATTTCTATATTTTTTCTAAATTATTTCTTCAAAATTTTATATAAAAATTTTTATATAATATAAGTGCAGTAAATTTATTAAGACAGACAAAAATAGACAAAACACCGGAAACGATTACGTAATTGTCTGGAATATTTTTATACAAGCACTTGTTTCAATTAATACCAATATTTTAAAGTATTTAAATAATATTATAGTAGAAATGGATAGAATTTATTAAACATCATAATAAAAATAAGTAGTGAATAATTTTATTAAATATTGTTTTGAAAATTATTTTAAAAGTGTTTAAATTGATTTAAATATAATAATTAGTTTTAAATAATAATTAGATAGTGTTTAAGTGTTACATTATCAGTTTAAAACTTTAGAAAATTATTTATAAATCCAAGTAGGATTGACCAATAGTAATAGAGCTTGGCAGACTCCCAAAATCGCGCCAATTAATTGTATAATCGAGGAGAACAAGAATTGACAGACTTGAGTGAAGAGGTAAAAAATTTGAGCTCTCTAATAATTTCTTTTCTCCAATTTATTCAATTTTTCAATATAATTCTAATAATATCATTAGAACAAATTAACTGACAATTTTTAAAATCATAGAGAGAGTCTTAAAATAAATATTTTTAAAGTTTTCATAAATTATGTATCACTAACTTAATCGAACCTGCCAGTGAATTCTATAGAAGTACAGTCGGAATTTTCAGTAAAAAATATGGATAGATTCTTTAATACCAGTTTTAAAGTTTATAACATTTCAAAATTGTTTATATTGTTCATTGATACCACTTATATAGTGTATCCAAAGGAAACTGCTTTTACGCGTGTAATATAGATGAAAAGACATTGTGTGCAAAGTTCAGAAAGAGAATAAAATATAAAAATCATTATGATTCATCTAAGAATAAATGGACAAATATAATTTTAAAATTAAAATTATTGGAATTGCTTTCTTTAAGATGACCCGAAAAAGAAGTATACTCTAGAAAAAAAAAAAAAAATAGTTAAAGATCAAAAAATAATGTACATAAAATTAAGAATGAATGAAATAAAGCTTGCTAAAGAGAAATATTTGTATAAAGAAAAATACGGAAGAGGAATATAAAAAATATTGGATCCATAAAACGCAATTGGTACCTAAAGTATTAAATATTCGTAGTCTAATTAAAAAGGAGAAAGATGCATCGATGCGCCGAGGGAATATTTGCCAGAACATTAAAAAAAACTTTGAGGGATATCTAACTAAAATATATTTTAATAATCTGATGCTAAAAGCTAAAATTAAAGATCGTCTAAACAAATTTATTAAATGAACCAAGTTATTTTAAAACTTTGAGAGTCATAATGGAGAACATTCAGATAAAAGAAGAAGAGTAATATTATGGGACTAAACAAGATTTACCGTCAGAAAAATATTTAATTATGGTTTGAATTATTTTTATTATTATTATAAGCATTAGGTTTCAGAAAACGATAGGGAAACAAAATACATTAATTTTGGTATATATAATATTATATGAAATATGTTTGATTTTGAATGTTTTTAATAAAATTGTATGTGTGTAATTGTATATTTGCAATGCTCGAAGGAAGGAAAAGAAGCCTACTGCAAAGCCTAATCCGAAGATAACAATTGTTTTTTGGTAACATTTATAATTATTGATGATATAATGTATGTTTTATTTATTTAGATCAGCTGAAAATTGAATGAATGTAGTACAAAAGTTTTATTATTATTATTATTATTATTGTAAAACGCATTTAAAACAACACATTGAAACATTTTGAGATGTGATTAGATTTTTGAAAATATGCATACGATAGTCATTTTATTTGTTGATAAATAATAATTTAATATAATCGATGATTATATTGCATTTTCTATTAATTTTTCCTATTGGGATATTTGAATATTATTTTAGTAAAAAAAAAAAAAACGTAAAGGATGAATATACAGTGTTATAAAGCGAGATAAATTATTCTTAAGGGATAGAGAAATGATTTTATAGTAGCGAATCTTGTTTGTTGTTTTTTTTTTAAAAAGTTGTTCGTATTTTATCGATGCTTGATATAGTGAAAATCTAGAGAGATAATTTAAGTAGTGACTTGGGAGTACAGGGGTGATTTGGAAACCAAGATGATGTATGAAAATCTAGGATGATACAGGGAATGGAAATAAGTAGTTTTGTGAGAGAATCAGCATAGTTAACATAGCCCTATGGCTGATCCACATTTCGTTTTATAGGTGATAATCAGCATAGTTAACATAGCCCTACGACTGATACACATGTTGTCTTGGACAGTGTTATTTTATATTTTGTGTGAGTTGCCTTGATGTTTGGTAAAGCTGAATAAATAGCTGCCACATCACTTTCTTATCTTAAGGGTTAATAGACAATAAATGTCGAACCTGTTCACACTGTTCCATGCATTCTTGAAGTACATTGAAAACAAGTTATCCATCTTTCTTCCCAATATCCTATACATCTTTCGCTATCTTAATCTGTATTTCGTGCTACTACATCGTATATGATAAGTTTATTGAAAGGAAAACAATAGATATTTTAGAACGTATGTTAGGATTTTACTTGGAATAAGATAAGTTAAGAGTTAACTAAGAATAGATTATAACCATTGAAAGAAAGATACAGATGTCCTAAATAATGGAAGAAGTTATAGAATCATTTTAATTTAGAAATAAACTATAATTTTTTGTAAAAGTATATCAAATGAGAATATACAAAATATTAAAATATATTTTCACGCTCTTTTTATTATTAATTATATTTTAAAGAGATGAGTGTTGCATATTTAAAAATACTATAACACTCGATAATTATTATCATATATTTGAAATTGTAACAGGGTGATATTTAAACACATTATAATATTATACAGGAGTATGGCTTATGCAAAAATGCATTATAATTTATATGAGCATGGGAGAACAAACATTAAAGTTAATCATAATATTTAATAATATGCTGTGTAATTTGTTTAAAGTAACAAGAAATGTAAATTTTTTTTTTTTAAGACCATATTGATTATAAAGTGTGACGTTATAAAATATTGATCCACAAAAATAATTTAGAATATTGTAAATTTAGTATATTTAAAAGGTAAAAAATGTTGTTACCCATAAGTAGTTCAAATAAATAGTGTGATAAACCTAAAGAAAATAACTAAAATAATTTTTAAAATGTATAATGATTGGATTAACTATAAAGAAGTACAAAATTGTAGAATTAACATTTGTCATGTGTAAGGAAAGAAGGATATCCATTGTAAATAAGATGTAAATAGATTTGTTTTATTTTTACTTAAATTTATTTGATGTTAATAAACTTTGTTAAATTTGTTTTATTAAACCTTGTGTCTGGGTATTGTTTTCACTACATCATGATACAAATTCACAGAGTGTTTTAACAACCACTGAAGTACATTTTGCACAAAAGATAACTAAAAATATGTTTAATCTTAATTATTATTGATGTTCTTATAATTAAGTAATTATAAAATTGCATTAAGTTATTGGTCATAAATCCACTATCCTAATATTTTGATAAATTATATGCTATTAACTGCCACTTACTTTATTTATCAGATTATCTAAACACTACCACTTCTTAGTTTACTTTATTGTTTAAAGACAAAAGATGATATTGATATTGATTGATTTATTATGGTAATAAATTTGCAATAAAAGAAATTTATACCAATTTGATTAAGTAAGAAAGATTGTAATCATTATTGTTATTAATTGCAGTGTAGTAGATATGGCATAAAATCCCTTACCATATGTGCTACCACATTTTGTTGAAGTATAAATAAAGATTAAGAACCTGAGATTATAATTTATTGAGCTAGATGATGATTATTATTATTAAAGACAACAGAATTAATATTATAGTTATTAAATGAGTCTTAGTAAGTAGACGTTGCGAAAGTCATAAGAATACTATGTAGTTATTATTTGAAATAATAGTATAAAGGGGGAATAATGCTCTTATGCCATTGAGGTGGTATCCTGTGGGATATTGGCTCAATGTGATTTACCTTGCCAACTCGTATTTCCACTTCTCGTCTCATGAATACATTAAATCTTTATGTTAATTTACTTTAAAACAGAACCTAAATTAATTTTTAAGAAATTTGAGCTAGTAAAACATTTTTAATGTAATATTTAATTATTAGAGCTAGAACCCGGTGATGTTAAATATAGTAATCTATTTATTTGTAAGTGGAGGTACGAGGTTCACGGCGGGCATGGTTAGAATATATATATATATAACAAAAATTCAAATTGAGTGAATCAGCCTAAAAAAAGTTCTGTATTTATTAGTCTGCTTTCATAACAGGTTATATTTGCCTGATTATAAGGTTTGTTTAAACTTTCTTGCAATATTAATCTCCCAGTCCTTGATCAAGTTGCAATATTTACTGCCTATATAAATATATCAGACTATAGATACAAGTGTTGCTACCTACATTGTTAAAAGAGGTTGCCTTGACTACAGTTTGAGATTGTTGATAGCTTAAGGGTTGATTGTTATCATCTACATTTATAAAGCTAATATCAACAAGTTAAAAATCCTTCTCCTTTTTCTTTTGAAAAACTTTATTTTTTTATCTCAATACTGAACATATATATACATTTATATAATACAAAACTCCAACATTTCAACTGTGATTATCTCATACAGTTTTATATTATATATATATATAGTATTGAGATAAAAAAATAAAGTTTTTTTTAAGTGTCATAGCATCGGCTGGGATGCGAACCCACAACCTGTGCAACTGCCTGCAAGTGCAAGGCAGTCGCACTGACCTCTCGACCACCAATGCAAGACAAAAAAAAAGTTTTTGAAAAGAAAAAGGAGAAGGATTTTTAATTGTTGATATTATTGTAGAACATATATATTTGTAAAAATAATATAGGCACTATTGCACCTGAACACAAAGCTATTTTATGCTTAAAACAAAATAAAATTAAACTATTCTGTGAGCACTTTCAAGAGACGTGCTCTCATCATCAAAGCTCCAAGTGAATTAATGATATGCAAATTATGCAAAGTTTAAGATTAATTGCTCCATTTTCTTGAAATCGTGAAGCATGTGTCCTTGCAGTTGATAGCGTTGCAATCCGTCGCTATGTAGCAGGCCTCCTTCACTTTTCTTTTTAAGTCGTGCCTTTCTTTGCAGACCAGGATGACATCTTGAGGTTCACACTGGTGTCCGGTTATTTTTTGATGAATTGCAAAAATTGAATAACATGATGGATCTGATTGAGCTTTAATATATGTGTATTTATGTTGCTGTAATCTGGTTTCTATTTTAAAAGAAAAAGTGAATGTACCTTTGCTGTGTTATTATATATGATTTATAAACCTATTAAACCCATAGTAATTGGTTTTATTGTATTAGTAAATATATACTTTATATGGAATTTGAAAGTTTTAAATGACTGCTAGCCTGCTTTCAGAATCTGCATTATTAATCTTGCACTCCTTGTCAAGTTGAAATCTTTAGTGTCTATATATATAAACAAATCTGATCATAGATAAAGTTGGCACCACCTTTATTGTTAAAGGAGGTTGCCTTGACTATAGATTGAGATTTCTGATAGCTTAAGAGTTGCTTATTATCATCTTTCTATAAGTAGATATTCCACATTTGACTAATTTTTAAGATTAATCCAAAATGAATCTAATTATTTTTAACTTTTATAAGTGTTTTTTTTTTTTTTTTGCAAGTTTTGAGGTTTTCTTTTTTTTTTTTACAAAAAATATTTCCATCAATGAAAAAATAAAGTCATATCTAAATGATTTAAATTTGAAATGTTTTGCTTAACTCTAAGTTTGATGAAAGTGAAATATTTAAACTCAATTTTTTAATAGAAGATTTTTATACTATAAAAAAGTTAATTATTATTAATTTATGGTTTACTGTTTTTTTCTATAAAAATTGAATGATCATACATATTCCATATTGGCAATCTCTGCATAAAGTATTTTGTGTCATTTACATTATATGCATTTTTAACATTTAATATTAATCATAATTAATAAAAATCTAAAAAATGTAATTCATTATATCCATAAAGAGCAGATTGTTGATGAATTTCATAAAGCATATATTCTTTTAATAAAATTAAATTTCAAAATCATATAATATTTAAGTTGATATAATAAATGACTGAATAATTCCTTTACCGTTAACAAAGTGAGAGAAATGTAGATAAAATTAAATTTCAAAATCATATACACCCCAACATCTTCTGAACATAATCTTATTGCTTTCTGAAAATACTATGTCAATTTTATTGATTTGAAAAAAGTATTAAATAAATCAAAATTATATAATAAGATCTCTCAAAATGTTTTATTCAGCAATAAATACCAGGCTTCCAAACCATAACAATAATAATGCATGGATCAGCCTCCCATTTATACCTGGTTTATAGCAAACATTAAAGATATTTTGCTCCAAGTTATTTGATGTTAGCTTCAGAATGCCTCCTAATCTAAATCAATAAACAATACTAAGTACAAGTTGCCTCCAGACCAAGACTTATAGATCACCTACAAAATCAGTTGTAATGAATCCTCTTGCAGTACAATTTATTACAGTGAATCCTGCACCAATAATACCACTAGATTAGCACAACATATATATAATCAAGCAAACCATACACCAATATAAAATCAGTATTCCTGGAACATGAAATCAATTCTGGTCACAATTTCAATCCATTTAACATCAAAGTAGTTTGTGATGAGTGCAATGATCGAAAAAGAAATTTTAATGAGACATGGTTTATTGCCAACAACAACTATACAATAAATAAAAAAGATTCATGTGTTGCTTTATAGTGCAAGTGGAATATATAAATGTATCAATTTAAATATCAATCACCTTTTGTGTATTTGTTTCTGTTTTCTCTCTTACAAATTTGATCTTATTTAGAGTGAACATAACCCACCCAGTTAAAAGCAGTGCTAAACTGTAATTAATTTGTAGTATTTTTAATATTTCCTTCATAGTGAATTATGCTCAGTATTGAATTATAAATAAAAAATATATTATTATTATTATTATTGTTGTTGTTGTTGTTGTTGTTATAAACAGAAGATAATGAAAGCTTTTACACATGTGCTGTACTGTTATATTCAATCAACTTGTTTTTGTTGAATGTTAGGAAACTCTAGATCCAAGACACAAGATAATGTCTCACTCTATCTTTTTTTTCTCATATGTCATAGCATTGGCCGGGATGCGAACTCACAACTGTCTGCAACCAACTACTTGCTTGCAAGGCAGCTGCGATGACCTCTTGGCTGCAATGACCTCTCAGCTAACAACGCTTGACATCTCACTCTATCTTGTGTCTTGGATCAAGAGTTTTCTAACATTCAACAAAAATAATGTTCACTGAATGTAACAGTACAGTGCATGTGTAAAAGGTTGACTGTCTTCTGATTAAAATTACAGTTTTGAAACTGTGTTAATAAATCTCTTAACTTCTTTTTTTAATCTTTTTCTTTATCTTCTTCTTATTATCATCATCATCATCATCATCATTATTATTATTGTTGTTGTTGCTGTTATTATTATTAATAATAATGATGTTAATATTTAATAACATTTTAATTATAATTTTAAATTTTATTAATGAATAAATTATTGATGTAATTAATCTTAGATAACAATATTGTCTTTCAATGACTATAATCTGATGATGAAGTTTATCTACCTTATTGCTAGTGAGTCTCATGTTCTTTTATCACCAACCTTTCCATAAATTAGATGAGTTAAATTAATGAATTAAATCATTTCACAATGGCAATTATCTCTGTATATATTCAAAATATACTGTTTGATAAAATTCTTCTTAATCTATTTCAGCATCACTTATTGTAAGCTTGAATATTCAATGGTTACTAAATAAAAGTGCTAAGTATATTCATGTCCACTGCTATCATGCCTATATCACCAGAACTAGTTTCTACTTTATGTACATCATCAGAGAGGATCATGAATTTAGTACCTGGATTTCTGGATCCAATGTACTCCTATTTAGCAATCGGTTTTTAATCTTTTTTTATGATCAAGCTAACAGTCTGAAATTCAGAAACACTTTAATGTTTTAAATAAAATTAACTAGCTAATATTTTTATAACTGCAGTTATCTTTAATTCTTTTTGTTTTTTTTATATGTCAAAGGTGTTGACCGGAAAGTGAACCTGAGTCAGCTGCTTGGAAGGCAGCTATGCTGACTACTAGGCAATCAATGCTTGACAGTTATCTTTAATTCTTTTTCTTTATTTATGTTTACATTTGCTTAACAGGTATCTTTAATTCTTTTTCTTTATTTATGTTTACATTTAAAATAAGATGACAAGAGTAATTCTCTTCAACTGACTTCAGGGCCATCTATTTTAAGGTTGAATAATCAATGAGTATTAGATAATATTGCTATTACATTCACATCCATTGTGATTTATTCATATTATCAGTCTAATTTTTTACTTATGGCTATAATTTGTGCGCTTTACCAAAATACATTTGGACTTCCTGAACCAAGAACAACTCACATGCTGTTTAAAAGAATTGGAAAGTGCATACAGTTATTATAAAACTGAGAACACTAAAATATATTGCCATAAAGTTAGTGTTCCACCTACATAATTATATAAGCAAATTGTCTTGGATTCAAAACATTAAGGTGATTTCAATTTCAAGTTATTAATTTGATAATAAAAAAGAAATAAGATATGACTTCTGAATATGAAATACATTGTCTCTAGAATATTCAGATACATTAAGAGAAATCTCTTAATTGAAGAAAACCACATCTAAGTGCGTGATGATGTGGATATGATAATAGAGAATGTGAATACAGTAGCAATCCTGGCTCATCTTTATTGATTATTTAAGCTTATTATAGATTGGTCTGAAGTAGAATTGCTTATGAAAAATATAAAATTTAATGCTGTGATTGTAACTAATCTCATGCTTATTAAAAAACTCAAGAAAACATTTTAATTAGAAATCAGCCCATTACTTTGAGATATATAAAGATTATTGCTATATTGATTTACAAATATTTATCTATTAAATATAACTCATTCTCAAATACCTAAATTTGTTCATCATTAAAAATATAAATATCATTAAGTTTTTTTTTTTTGTAATATAACACATGCTGTAAATTTGTTATAAAATATTTTATTTCTTTTTCAACATTTATATTTTTAACTCTTTCACAAAATTTAAATGAAAATTGAATACTAAATACATTAAAACAAGTTTTCTAGAAAATAATTTAATGATTCATTTACATATCATTAAAAAATAAATATTTACTAAAGACTTTCTTTAAGACGTTTAACATAAATAACTAAGACATTAATTAGTTTCAATTAATAAAACCAATGTAATATAATTCTTTATTCAAATGGTATTCTAATAAACACAAAGCTTTTTAAATTAGTTAAATCATTAAGATTGACTTCAGGTATTATTATATCCATTCTTTTTTATAATATCATTGCCCCCCCCCCTTTTCTATCATATATGTCATAATCGAATTATTATGTGAAATCTTTTTTTTAACAGTTTTACCAATGCCATATAGAATATTTATTGATAATGCTGTTGTTTAAATGACTAAAAATATATTTACGCTTGTCTTTTAAATAAATCTTGTGTTAAGATTTGTAGAGGTCGCTAGTGTCGTTTTACAGGGGCATGGTCTTAAGGTTATTATTATTTAATCTGTAAGTCCACATTTCTTGCATTCACGCAACCTTCAATTAATGATTTCAGACCAAATATAAACTTTAAACTTAATTAATGCTTATACATTATATTAATTAAAAATTCCATCCCATTACACATCTTTGAAACATATGAACAAAACTATCTGAAAAAGACAAATAACCCTCAAGATATATATTTCATGCTGCATCAGCACTTATCAGTTGGCACAGGTCATATTTATTTATATCATATCTTTGCCATTTGTTCAGTATTTACAAAAACCAAATTATTACATTTTGACTTAATGCACTTGAGCACTCACAACATTGATACCAATCATTTCAGATGAGTATATTAAGGATTATCATTAATCACTTATTAAACAAGCGATTATTCCTAGATCAGGTATAAACTTTAAACTTCAATTAAAGAATATATGTTTTTAATTATATATAAACACATGAATTAATTTGACTTTATCTCTCTTTTTCCACATGATAATAACTTATATATATATATATATACTTAAAATTTCCACTCCACTATATTTCCTATGTGATGTGCAGCTTCCCCAGATGGTCCGGAACCGATGGAATATACATATAATTTTTCTAGCCCGCCATCTCTTATATTTTCAACGTTCAATATTATAGTTTAATAATCTGAATCAATCACAATAATCATCTAAGACAGCTTTTTATATCCAATTTTTAGCTACCTTAACCAACGAGATAGCATCACTTGCTATTTTTGGACAAATTTGTTTTAATTAGACTCTAATTTATTTTCAACTATATTTTTTCAACTGAAAAGTTCAACCTTTTTCCAACACTTTTGTTTAAAAAAAAAGACCAACTTATTTCCTCTTTGTTTTTTCTTTCTTTTTAACATCCAGGTAACACTTCAAACTTTGAGCTTCCTTCTTTAGATCTTGATAAGGAAATTTCAAAAATTATAGCCCAAAGGACAACATTTACAAAAATTACTACAAAGACGATATCGATTAAACAATTCCCTTAACAAACAAAATGACAAAAAATAATTTAACAGATTTAAACTTCCTTTCTTCAATATTTAGGAAATGTAAAATTTGTAGTAATGTAACACCCGCATCTTCGAATCATTCATAAACTAACCTAAATACTATAATTGCTAGCTTAGTAATTATAACCCAATTATTTAATTAAACGTAACTTTAAACCCACTATAATTAAAGAAAGCAAAAAAAGTATGAAAAAAAGTTGAATTGATCAACATAGGTTATTTAAAGAAATTAAAAGTTAATATTGAAATATAAAACAATAATAATTACACAACGCCTATAGTAGCATATAACTTGCTTTTAAAGAAAAATAAAATAAAAGTTAAAGTGGATACTCATCAACACACACACAAAACAAAGTGCCCATCTTCGTTTAAAGCTTTGAAAGGACTGAGGGTTTAAACTGGGCCACAACTGGTATAAAAGTGATGAGTTACTTAAACATTGCTAGGACCAATGACACAAATATCTTAAAATTTCCACTCCACTATATATTCTTGAAACAAAGGCATATGAAAAAGACAAATGACTCACAAAATGTATTTTATGTTGAACTGAATTTTGCCTAAATCACAAACTCATACATATTTTGATCATTTGTTCAGTATCTGACATTTGCAAATCAAAATATGGTAATTTAGAACATGCAAAACTCTCCATACAGTATTGTCACTCAGTACAAACCAGAGTAATCAATGGATGCCATAAGTCTTGTGCATAAAATCCTCATCTAGTGTATACTCATCCAATATCCCAGACTAGTTTCTGGCTTGTGGATTTTGTCACTAAGGAGCGAGCCTTGGATCTGAGCGCTCCTCACTGACAAACGCCACAAGCCAGAAACTAGTCTGGGATATTGGATGAGTAGGCACTAGATGGGGATTTTATGCACAAGCCTTCTGGCATCCATTGATTACTCAGGTTGGCACTGAGTGGCACTACTGTATGGAGAGTTTTGCCTGTTTTAATAACAGTTATAAGCAAGCATAAGAAATGGTGATCACATAATGAATATGGTAATTTATATATATAATATTTAAATACAAGTATAATATATATACTTTTAAGCTAAATGTAATTAGAGGAGATTAAGGGGAGCTTGAAAGTCTGGTTGAAATGCCCTGTAAATATTTATATATGTTTGTAACCTTATAATTAATTACAAGATTATGAAGAAATACAAATATTGACTAAGAATAGCATTATATATATATATATATGTGTGTGTGTGTGTTTGCAGAATGAATGATGGAATAAAACTTTTAAACATATTCAAAATGTAACTAATACATATTTGTCTAAAAAAAATTATTATCATTGAATGCTCTTAATATCAAGATACTGAAATTATAAGAATACATTTCTTTAGAATGTTCAATCATTTATTAATTCATTTAGATACAAACATCTTATTGTTATACTAATGATCAACCACCCCATTTCCAAACCCTTTTCCCAGCATCATATATTTTAATGAATATCATGAATGTACTGGTGCTTTAGGATAGAATTTGGGTCTGATCTGATCCACTGGTTCATTTTCTTGCTATCCATGATATATTCAAAAATTATTTGCAAAAATATAACATAATTCAAAAGCATCAATATTATTTCTATCAAATCCAAAGACTGCTCTTTTTTTGGATCAAAAAAAATATTTCTTACATTTGATAACAATCATACTTTGCCACTTTTTACAACAACAACAAAAAATAAGTAGAACTAGTCAGAATATGTAAGATCTTGTTTTTCCAAATAAACAATCAAAATATCTTTCCCACTATTCTGCTCTTTCCTTTAAAGATGAATAAAGTGTTAACATTATTTAGTAACTCTAAGAATTCTTCTGATAAAAATTAAAAATATTTTGTATTTTATACATTTTTAAACAATTAATGTTATTTAGATAATACTGTATTTGACAACTTTATCGACTTTTATTGCCAAATATTGAAAGGACAATATTTTCAAAAAAAGGATTTTTATATATTCTTTCATGAATAAGATTTTTCATTATTTTTTATATCCCTGCACTCCATTAGCATTGTGACAATTTAATTGTTTTCACTGGAATTAAGTTTTAAATATTAAATTTAGTATTAAACCATTATTACTTATCAGAAAATAAATTTGACTTTATTTGATATTTTTATTTAGAAACAAAGTAAATTCCATAAAATTACTTTTGACTTTTTTTTAAATATAGATAAAATTGTACTGTGATCAAGACAAAAAGCATTATTTAGTCATTCAACTATCAGAAACCCAGGTCTGTTGTTCTGCAAATCAATAAAGATGATCAAGAAAAGAGATGAGCTCATCTCTCCCAAAAAATCCTTTGAGGACACTTGGAACCTATTCACATTCCCAACTAATAACAACAGAATGACAAACATGCTGGCCTACTAAACCATTCATCAAGAATTCTCAGAACTTAGCATAACCTCATGTAACTTTGTATATATCCTTTCCAATTTGTACACAAAGTAATTAATAAATATATTTTTGAAACAACTATCAGAGAATTATTTTTTTTGAAACAAATAAATCTTTTTTATTTGATATTTGTTTTTAAAATGTTAACAAATAAATATCAAATGTGATAAATCTATCAATATATGCTTTAAAACTTTAAATTTTTAAAATAATTTTTAAGGGAGTATTGCAATATTTTTAATAGATGGTCTCCGATCACATGTTAACAAACAGTTTGCAACCATTTTCCCTGCAATTTGATTTGTCCAAAAATATGTTCTAGATTAAAGATAGCCAAGGGACAATAGAAACAAATCAAAGGAGGGTTCAAAAGTGATTCAAGTTGTTGATTATTTAGATATACTATCATTTATAGAAATTTTTCAGAATTAAAATATTATAAATAAAAAATATACAAAATTACTGATAATTTTTTAAAAAATTAGAATGGTTAAATTTTTAATCTTCTCCTTGTTGTTTCCAAAAAATGATAAGCATGCTTTGATTTTAAATAAAAGAATATAGTGAATAATTTTATTATATATATGTTTCTAATAATTACATACATTTATACATTTGATTTTTCAACTATATATCTAATTAGTTTAGTTTGACTGACAACAAATAAATACAAAAACTTGTTTAAAAAATAATTTTTTATTATAAGTTCTATTTAACAAGGTACAATTCTATTATCAACTTATTTTAATTAATAACATATTTCTAAAAATTTTACAACTTAAAGAAAACTAACCAACAAGCAAAAAAACTAAAGGTCACATGACAGTTTGTAACTATTCCAATTTAATTGGATTTATTACAACAATAAAAAAGTGTACAAAAAGACTCAAATGTTTTTATAGCTGTTGTTTGTTTTTTGTTTTTTTAAATTTAAGAATAAAAAAAATTAAGATTATATACATGCTTTATGAAAATTGATACATGAGTAAATATATATATTGTAACTTCTAATATTTGATTTTATTGGAAAGAAATCAGAGCGATATAAGCTAAAAACGCACTTCCTATCGCACCAAGTGTATATTCAAAACACATTCATGTATGGTTAAGCCTACATAAGTCCGTAACCCATGCCAATGCACTCTCTCCAGATTTCCCAACTAAAATAAACAATACACCAAACATATAATTTCTCACGGATTTGAAATTTTTACCATTATACCTTCAAAATATAATATAAACTTTATAACACTAACAATTATTGGTTTATTATTAAATAATTTCAGGCTTATAGGACTTTTGCTTTATCTAATCATAAATTACAAAACCACAGTGTTTGTTCATGTTTGTAATCATTTATTAGGACTAATAGGATTAATTTTCTCAGAGTCGTTTTTTTAATAAACATTTACTACTGAAAAGGTAAATATATGTATGTAAGGGATTTTATGTACGCTTTCTATCTTTAATTTCCTAGATTATAATAGCAAATGTAATAAAATATTTAAGTGAACATTAGATAAATCAGCAGTGTGATAGTATAACCTGAATTTAAATTGTATTAAGATGATGATTAACAAAAAATAATATATAATTTTAAAATAACATTGTTTATTTCATGTAAACATCAATAAAAATAAAAAGAAGAAACTAAATATAACAATAACATAATACTGATTACCATCGTATAATCGTATAATAGCAAATATTAAAACTGAATGTATATTGCTTCTTTGGAAGTGTATGTGATGAATCAAGTATAGCTGTTTTTGGTGTATAGAATCACGATGTGTGTGTGGCAATATAACATACATGTTGGCGGAGATTGATTGCAGTGTCTTATCACACTTTTATTTTGAATATATAATTGGACAAAAGGTTTCAAGATTATTAATTTAATGTTAAAACTTTAGCCAATTTAAAAGCATATAAAAATATATAGATTAATATTTATATTTAAAAATTTTAAATAATAAGTCTACTTATTATTTAAAGTGTATCACCAATATATATATATATGTATATTTTTCACATGTCTTTGGCCATATGTTCATGATTATACCCCTCCACAAAGTGTTAACAATGGATATAAACCTATCTCTACCTTGCATGAGAATGATATTGTGAAAATTTCACTACAGAAATATTAGTTATTAAGTGGATAATCTCAAGTCTAATGAATGACTAATAAAAACTATTAATATACTTCAAAGTTGTGAGGGCAGTATTTTTAACACTTATCATTTAAAACTAATAATCAGAAAATAAATTCTTTACAACAGTTATATAAATATCAATTTATATATATATAGCTGTTGTAAAAAAATATTTTTTTTTTATTATTATTTTACGGAAGAATAGTATAACGATATTTATTCTTTTCCAATATTAATCAATTAAACTGTAGTAATTTACTATCTATATAAACTGAATGATGATAAAGGTATGTATAAGAGATTGTGAACTGGGCCAATTGATGAGTGCTGTTTCAGCATGAAATGTGGAGTCATTTTTTTCATATGTCTTTGGTCATATGTTTAACATTAAACCAGTTTCTACCTTGAGTGAGGGTAGTGTAGTAATAATTACACTACAAAAAGAATTGTTATAGTTTCTTGTTTGTATAAGTAAAAAAGAAATTCATTGGGATGAAAGTCAGACCATTCATTATTCTTTTAAAAAAAAATGATACAGTAAATTTTTTCTTATTCTTATTGCTTCACTGAATAAATGAGTGATCACACACTATATTATTATTATTTTAAAAAAAATTGTTTATACTATAATTTTAATTGATATGTGCATACTATACATATAAAAAAGCATCTATGTTAAATATATATGAATGTTGAAAAGAATTGTACACTTAAAAAATCAATAAATAATGGGTTTTTAGTCTAATCAAAATTGTTCAACAAAATATTATATATGATGCAAGATGCATTCAAAGAGGCCTTGAAAGAAAATATAAAATATATTGTGACTCCATTATATTAATTTTATATTAAACTAAAAACATTTATTCCCATATTTAAAATACAAAATGAGAGAATCAATGTTAGATATGGTTGTTTTTGAAATTGTATAAATTGTTAAATGTGTAGAAAGGAAAAATCAAATCCAAACTTTAAAAAAACATCATTTCATTAATACTTCCATTGATAATACATAGATATGCTGCAACAGAGTTTGCCATTAATTAACAAAAGGTCTCTTAATTTCTCTTTGATATTTAAAAAAACTGATCACAGCAACTTCCTAATAGCCATTACATACCTTATTGTTATTGTAGCTGTTATTACTATGTATTTATTATTATGATAAATAAATATGAATGAACTATTCACCATCTCATATCAGTTAGCTTGATGAATTTAACAGATTATTTTTCTAAATTTAAGTTTAAGAAATACTATCTTCTCAACTATCTAATAGTTTTAAATGGATCATCTTTTGGGCCTTCTTGAAGGCCTGATAAATAAATATGGTCAGTAATTGAAGATGTGTTATTAACAACTATCAGATTGTAGGCATGAGATGTCATTCAATAATGTCTTTTTAGTAGACTACACTTGGATTTCATTTTATTGGTAGATAGGTTCCTCAGAAAATGTGCACAAAAGAAATCACAGAAAATAAACGTAACTTACCTTTAAAAATGGGGGATATGTTCCAGTAATTTTCAGAAGTCACATAAAAGTAAAGCAACAAGAAAAAATTACTTTAAAATTTGCATTAAAAAAATAAGGACATAAAGTATTAGTAAAATAGAATTCATTTAAATTTTTAAAAGTGGAAGAATATAACTGTGGTGATTTGACATGTGAGATAAAGTAATAATAATATTTATTTAAATTAATGCAAAATAACAAATATAGATTTCAGAATTATACTCATTATGTTTTAATTCCGATAATAAAAAAACAGATGTATATAGTATTTTTGATCAGATTAAACCACTCTTTAAATTTGTCCTGAAATACTTTATTGCTAAAGTTAGAAAATAATTTAAAGTTTACAAATATTATAGATAAATTTAAACATGAGGACAGAAATCTGAGAAATCATGGAAAATGGTAATCTGCAAATCATGATTTTTAGAGAAAAAAAATTCAAAATGAAATTTTATTTAAAAAAACATCCAAATAAAGATGAAGTATAAATGAATTACATTTTGACTAACAGAAAATATGTATTTTATGTTTGTAATGCACTTATAAAATTAAATGCAGGAAAATACCATTGGTTATTAAAATCTAAGATATTAATTATTATAAAAATTAGAGAGAGACAAACTATTTTTTAAAAATAATCAATTATATTAATTGATATGTTCAGTCTTCAGAAATACAGTAATAAATTTAAAACTAGAAATTGCAAATTATTTTCAAAGTATCACAGTATTACCATTTTTTATGCTTATACAAGCTGTTCACACAGAGGCACAAGTTACAAACTAGTCTGGGAATATTGGATGAGTAGTCACTAGATAGAGATTTTATGCATAAATGTTCCTGCAGCTTCGTATTACTCTGGCTTGTACTAACTGGCAGTACTGTATGAAGTTTTGCCTCTGTATATTTTCAAAGTATTAACAATCTTTGAATTTGACTCTAACAAATCAATAAGAAAATAACTAATCCTTTATTACAACTATACTGATATAAAATACCATATACATCTTAAAGGAACACTTCACAATGCAATCTATAAAATATTTTTTTCCCTTTTAGTTTAAGGTTTCAATACTTAACAGTCATTATCAGAGTTACCACATTCAAATATATATGACCATATAATTATACAGATAGATAATAGAGAAAAGTTGCAATTTGTGGAGTACAATTTTAACAAGGAGGGATCAAAACAAGTGAAAGAACATTGAGATATTATTGACATCATTAACAAAATTAAGGGTCTAAAATAGAGATAATCTGCACACATTGCTAGAAAAAATAATAATAGATGAACAATTGAAGTATTAAAATGAATCCCATGATACTGTAAAAAATTAGAAAAATATTATGCATATGATGGATGGATGGATGAAATAAGAAAATTTGTTTAGTGGTGTAGAAAAGAGAAGCTATGGAATGAAGAATCTGTATTAAATTTCTGAAAATATTCATACTGAAGTGAATAAATAATAGTTTAAAATCACTAAGACACTTTAATTTGTAAATATATAGTAGCACATATATTTTTATGCTTATGTGTATAATAGTTTTATAAAACAGTGATTGTTTATAATCAAAATAAGAGTCATAGATCACATGACCCTATACTCTTAAGCTTGTAAGTTATAAACAATAGTGATTGTTTATGTTTTTATAGAAAATTTCATTTAGGGTTTAGTACTTTAAAATAAATTCTACTCTTTATAGTTTAGTGTAGTGAAAGAGTATATAACTCTGGAGCCTTAGGTACTCAGCTCAATTCTAATTTGGCTCTTCCAATACTTACATTTCTTATAAATAAAACCAATTCATTTATTTAATGAATGAAAGGAGAAAAAGTATATAATAATTATTATGATGTTATTTAATTAATATTAGTTTTGATATGCTAAAACAGATGTATATTAATGGTTACAAATTAATTGTTAATCATATATTATGTATCTTTTAATACATGATGTGTATTTTATTTTCATTGCCTCTTTCCTAATGCAATATGCTAACATTCTTATTACTGAAATCATTGTCATTGTAAAGCTTTATATGATGCCTAAACATAGATTCAACTATTCTTTCATTATTTTCCTTCTCAGCAACACAACCATTTGTTTTCTTATTCTGATTCATTTATGTATAAAGAGCTAGAGAGAAATTGCTAATAAAAATATATAGCATCCTGGTTGAGGAATCATTCAAAATTTGGCAAGAATGATGTTTTCAAATTTGAAAATATTAACACATGATATAAGAAATATTATAAAAAAAAAAACAGTCAATAAGCATTAATACCCACAAAAAATATATTCAATCATTTATATTTCAAATCCCCTATACATATATATATATATTGAACTTTGCCATATTAATAAATATATGCTCTTGAATTGATTTCAAATGCTAATGAAATAAAGCCTTAACTATTTGCCATATTAAGCAATTTCATTGGATGTTAAAAAAATAATTTATGCATTTTCTTATCTTGTTCATTGATTTTTCATAGATTATTGCTGATAAGAGAATATAGAGAAGATGAAAGCCAGATCATATAACATATCACAATTATTCATTTGTTTGTCCTATGGAGTTTAGTACATTGACAAAGTGGTGGATATGGAAGCTAAGGATACATAAATTGATTTTTAGCCATATAAAAAATAATTTGATAAAATAAATATAACTCAATAGAGTTTATGTAAAGTAGTATATAATTGACAGTGTATAATATATGTATATAATTATTTAAATGTAGTTAGTGTGGTTTTATTTATTGTACAAAAATAATATTATACATAATGTAAACAAAAAGGGGGTGGTGGAATACATATGATCATATAAAATGATTATAATTACGATAGAATGACAGCCTGTTAAGCTAATTGCGCAGACGCTGTGAGAATGTTATTAATAAATGAATACCTTCGAACAACCACATGATGTAAAATTAACATTATAGGGAGTATTGATAGATACAAAGGTCATGTGACTGTATTAGAAAAGTGTATTTTAAAAAGGCCCTAATATTGGGTGAAAACAGGTTCAATAATAAAAAAAAAAATATTTATTTGTATATAGTTGTTTTATTTTAATTGTATTGGAATCGTTATTAATTATTTGAAACAACATTATAGATAAATTTATGTTTGACTATGGTTAAGAACTGTCAGTTTATATAAATGTTATAATTTGTATTATATTTACATATTCACATATATATAAAACAATATTTATTATATCTCACAACACAAAAAATGTATCTTAAATTTGTAACAATTTTATAATTAAAAAAAATAAATTTCTAAGTAAATTACCTTTTTTTCTTTATACTAAAAAGTTAATTATCAAGAATAATTGAAATATTTCTGATATTGTAATAAAAAGCATATAATTAAAAAGATTTTTTGCGATTTTATTATTTATTTATTGGATTTGATATGCTCATGTCAAATAATACATAACAAAGCATATAATTTATTTATGTAAATTCAGTAAAATAAATTTTTTTTTTAAAAAAAAAGTACCATAGAAGTTAATGGACTAAATGTAAGAAAGAATAGAATAGATACCATACTTTTACACATTCAGACAAAATACCTGAAGCATGTTGTAACATAAATAAAGCCATCAAGGTATTAAAATTAAAAAGATTACAAAACCACTAAGGCTTCTTACTGATGAAAGCCACAAGCTAGAAACTAGTCTGGGGATATTGTATGAATAGACACTAGATAGGGATTTTATGCACAAACCTTCTTGTATCCATTAAATACAAAGACTTGCACTGTGCTGCACTACTTTACAGAGAATTTGCTACTAGTTTAAAAATATTATACTAAAAAATAATAGCCATTGAAAGTATGAATACAAAATTGTTTAATACAATAGTTTTATTTTATTCCTTTAAATTTTTACTTTAACATTAATAAGCATGTGGAAACTAAGAATCTTATGGCAAATGGTGGTGCATCTTTTTAGTCCTATATTCTGCAATTGAATCCAACCAACCAGGTATACTTGAAATGTTTTATAGGTTTTAATTTTCTTTTAGGAAGTGGCTTATAATCATTGTATTTTGTCATTCGTTATTGGTCAGTAAATGGAATTTAATTATAACTAAGGATTAAAAGAATTTTAAAAAAATGTCCTTACTGTTATTACCCAGAAACTGACAAGATTCATTCACTTTTTCATTATTATGGGTTATTGGAAAAACTATCACACTGTAGTTCAGGTGAGGTATTTAAATACTTTTACCTTTTACATAAATAAATACTTGAAAATATATTTTCTGACATGAGTGGTTTTTTTAAAAAATTTTATTCTTCATAGATTTCAACTTTGTTTAGAAAGTTGAAAACATAAAACAAAATAAAATTAATTCTCATATTTTTGCACATCTTTATGCATAAAAATATAAAAATATATCTTGGTAATCAAAAAAATAACAACTAATATCATAAATATAAACGTTTAATAGAAATATAAAAAGAAGAAAATGTAATAGAAATATTTTTAAGAGCAACAATCAATATAAAGAATATGATCAATAAAGAATATAAAAATGAAATAGAATTTGATCTAAGATATTTGAAAAGTATATAATCATTATTTTTGATAAATAGAACAAGAGGTAGTAAGTGGTATAAAAATTAATTGGGGGTGAAACATGGTAAATTAATAACATAACATTAACAATTTTAATATTCAAATATTAGTTATGCTATATGAATATTAGTAATCTAAATTATAAATTTAAATGATTGAAAAATTAAATCAAATAATACAAATAATAAAAGAGAAAACTTAAATAATATTTATTGCTGAAATAAAATTAAAATACAGACAAATTCTATTTTTTAATTTATTTAATAACTTCTTAAATTCACTGTGCCAATATCTTTGGCAGAACTTTTAAAAAAATAATCAAAGGTTTATTGGGCTGATGTTTGTAAGAAGTCTGGCAGTCAGAAGTACAATCATGATCCATGGAGCTTGAATTTATTATTCTTTTACTTTTACCATTGCCCAAACTACAAATACTACCATAATAGATACAATAGACATCATAGATCATTTAACAAGGAAAGCTTCAAATATTTCTGAAACCACTTTCACACTTTAAGCCCTCCTTGACATCATATATATTTTTATCCTACCTTCTATCATCTCTTCCCTTCACATTCTTTTATAAATAACATCTGTCTAAATCGCATGTTGTTATTAAATTAGTAATAATTGAAAGGTTGCTAGTCTTTTACATGCGCCTACAGTTGTTTCTCAGACAGCCAATCAGATCTTTAAACAGCAGTCTTAAGAACGATCAGGCATTGACAAACTTCATACATATTCAATTTTTTTATTTATTTGTTCATTTCTTTTTATTATTCTTCAAATTTATATTTTATATTCATACTGCTAATGCTACTTTTTACATTAAATTAGTTTTTTTCTCCATCGATCACTCTAAATTTAGCACTACAACGATTTCTTTACACAACCTATTATATACAACCCTTCTGCTTTAGAAAAATGTGTATATATTTTTAAATAAATGTAGATAATTGAAATTCAGTGGTTACTTTATCGTAGAGTCGTCTCTTGGAAAAAGAAATAGATTACTATTATCAAATGCAAATTAACGATTAATTAGAAATTATGTAATGGTATACTTAAAAGATATTAAAAGAAAAATATTTAGTGAAAAAGAAGTAAGGAAATTATGTGAAGAAGAATATAAGAAATTTCAGTATGATTAACTAATTGCATTTTTTATTGTTTTATGCTACTTTTTAATTATTATAAACAGTATTCATTTAATGGTATTGGATTTTTCTTCTTAATAAGCATTCATCATCATCATCATTATCAACCATTATCAATCCACTGCAGGATGAAGGTCTCTCCAAGTTTAATCCATCTTCTCCGATCTTTAGCTTCTCTTCTCCACATCACCCCTACACACTTTCTTATTTAATCCATCCATCTCACATGTGGTCTCTTTCTGGGTCTTTTAAAATCTCTTGGAATCCAGTTTAAAATTTCAATTGTCCATCTAGTATCATCTCTTCTAGCAATATGTCCAGCCCAACTCCACTTCAATCTTTTAATTTTTTCAATGAGGTCAGTAACACCTGTTTGTTCTCTTACCCATACATTGCGTTTTCGATCTCTTCTTGTTATTCCTAACATACATCTCTACATACTTCTTTGAGTGGTTTGAAGTCTCTATATTGCTCTTCTATTAAGTGTCCAAGTCTCAGATCCATAAGTAAGAACTGGTAAAACACATTTGTTAAAAACCTTCCTTTTCAAACACATAGGCATATTTCCTTTTAGTATCAAGTTATTTCTACCAAAAGCACTCCAACCAAGTTTAATTCTATGATTAATTTCCTCCATTATGTTTCCATCTGTATTAATAATCTGACCAAGGTATTTGTAACTGTTAACTTCTTCTAATTCTTCATAATCAATCTTTATTTTTATATTTTGAGCAAATCGATTAAACATTACTTTAGTCTTTTTAACATTTACCTTTAGTCCTACTTTCCTACTTTCATCTGATAATTCCTGCAACATATCCTGCAGCTCTGAAGCATTATTTGCAAACACAACTACATCATCTGCGAAATCTAAATCACTTAAATAATCCCCATTTACTTTCACTCCTTTAGTTTCCCATTTTAATCCACAAAATACTTCTTGCAGCACTGCTGTAAAAAGTTTTGGAGATATGGAGTCACCTTGTCTTACACCTTTCTCAATGTTGACTTTCCCAGTCTCGTTATGTAATCTAATTGTTGCTGTTGCATTTTTTATAAATATTCTTTAAAATATGACAATATCCTGGATCTATACCTTGATGATCCAATGCTTTAATCAGTGAAGAAATGTTTATAGAATCAAATGCCTTTTCATAATCTACAAATCCAAAACATAATGACAACTCATATTCATTTGTCCTTTCTATAACTTCTCTCAACAGCTGGATATGATCTATTGTACTAAAACCACTTTTAAATGCAGCTTGTTCTCTTGGTTAGTGGAAATCCAATGTTCTCTGTAGACGAGTTGTAATTATATTGGTAAAAATTTTATATAAAACTGATAAAAGGCTGATAGGTCTGTAATTTCTAATATCTTCTTTATCACCTAAACTTTAATACTAATTAATATCTTCTCTAATTAACAATTATATATTTTACATATACTGAGAAGTAAAGCTATATTTATTAAATATTAATATTATTACTGCATTCTTCCAATCATCCGGTACATCTTTATCATTTAGACATTTGGTATATAACTTTGCTAAAAAAAATTCTATTTCTTCATCTGCTTCTTTTAATATATCAATTATAATTCCATCATTACCTGGAGCCTTTCCTTTCTTCATACATTTAATTGCATGTCTCACTTCTTCATTTAAAATTTTGGGCAATTCGGAAGATGTAATAGATATAGGAGGTACTTGTTCTTTATTACTATATAATTCTTGATAAAAATCTTCTCCCAATTTCATGATGTCATCTATCTTTTTAGTAATAATTCCATCTATTTTTCTTATTGCAGATATAAATTTCCTCAATACCAGAATGTTGTTTTACATTCTTAAGACTTTTATTTTCTTCTACAGCTTTCCTTGCTAGTTCACAGTTATACTTTCTTATATCATTTTCAATTCTTTTCCGCACCATTTTACAAAATTCGAGATATTCAATTCTTTTTAATGCATCATTTTTGTATATCTTCATATTCCTTCTTTTCTTCATAAATTCTCTAGTCTCAGTAGAAATTTTATTGGTCAATTGCTGCTTTTTTCTACCAGCTATCTTTGTTGCAGTTTTTAAAAGTGTATCAGTTATTTTCATATTAATTTCATTCAAATCTGAATCCTGTTCAAAATCTACTAATACTTGAAACCGATTTTTAAGTTCTAATTTAAATTCATTAGAATGTTTCTGAAGATTAGAAATATCAACTGTAAATATTGTTTTTCTTAATAATTTTTGTCTCTCTAGTTTTACATTAACACGTATCTTACACCTTACTAATCGATGATCACTTCCTGTGTTAAATTTATTAAGATCATTACAATCTTGAAATATGTATTTCCTGTTAGTCAAAATATAATCCAATTTTGCTGTACTTTCATTTGGATGCTTCCATGTCCATTTCCTTTTAACATTTTTTTTTCAAAAAAAAAATTCATAATATAAAGTTTTTCCTTTTCTGTAAACTCCACAAGTCTATGTCCTCTCTCATTTCTATTACCATAACCAAAATTACCTACAGCACTTTCATTTTTCATTTGTTTACCAATTCTAGCATTAAAGTCTCCCATAACAATTTTAAAATGTTGTTTACTCTGATCAAAAGCCTTTTGTACATCCATATAAAAATCTTCTACTACTTCATCACTATGAGAACTTGTTGGGGCATAAACCTGAATTATCTGCATTTGGTATCTGCTATTAAGTTGTATAACTAATCTTGCCACTCTGTCCGATACACCATCAATCTCCACAATATTGTTCTTCCACTTTTTATTTATAATGAATCCTACTCCACTTGTATTTCTTCCACTTTTTATTTATAATGAATCCTACTCTACTTATATTTCCAATATTTGTGCCTTTATAATATAATATATGTCCACTTTTTAAATCAATCGTCTCTTCACCTTTTCTTCTAACTTCACAAAATCCAATAATGTCCCATTTAATATAAGAAAGTTTTTCTTCTAATTCTTGCAATCTTCCTTCACTTGAAAGTGATCTGCAGTTGTAAGTACCTAAATAAAAAGTCGTCATCAAATGACAGCCTGGGTCTGCAATCAGGAGATTCTTAGCACCCTCCGTCTTCGGCCACCAACCACTGCCTTGGTTGGTGACTTTACATCCTCCTGGGAATAAGGGCCATGCTTTATTTTTGTCTGTCATAATTGTATATATGTATTGAAAAAATATTTATCATTTACACAAACATTCATTCTTCTTTATCAGGCACTGAGAAGAAAGACCATGGTGTTTCTTGATCTTAAACTCAGAGGTAAAAAGCCAATAAACTCACCATGCTGGCTAATGCATGTTGGTGAGCAGCCCATCCATGTTCGTATACTATATGAATAATCACATAGTAATAACAGCTGCAACGACAAGAACGCATGGAGTGGACATTAGGAATTTGCCCTGCTCGGTTCCTTTAAGGCCTCCAAGAGGAATCAAAGGGTCTCCTTTCAGTTAATAGCAAACTCTTTTCTGCAGCCTAATAAGCATTAAATGGTTTTAAATCCTGTTTATATTAAAAGAATAGAACTATCTATTGTAAACTTATTAATTAATAAATACTAGATGGAAATGTTAGCGACGTCCATATATCAAGTGTTCAACTATTTTCCACCTTTAATGTAAAGTAGAATTCATTTGTCAAGCATTGTTAGCCGAGAGGTCATCACAGCGGCAATGCAAGCAAGTAGTTGGTGGCAGACGGTTATGGATTCGCCTTTCGGCCAATGCTATGACATATGGAAAAAAAAAGTAGGATTCATTTTACTATTTATCAGTATAACAGTCTGAAATTCAAAAATTCACTAAATTTTTGAATTCATACCAACTTTTTTTGAAAAAGTTAAATTTGGCATCAACCCAATAATAATATTTATTCTAGTTATAGATTCACGTAAACTATAGACACCATTCACTATTTGATTAAAACAGTATATATAAACAAAACATTATGATTTTCTTTGCTGAATGTGAAGTAAGCTTTTAGAAATAGTAATCCATTTTGTTAACTCAATAATCATATATTGTAAGCTTGAACAATCAATAGAATCTATAATGCAATGCTATACGCTTATCTCTAAATTAGTCTCTGGTCTTTGGTAAGAATCAAGATTATACTGATCTAGCCTTCAAGATTACCTTTCTTATATTGTCAAAACCAGTACTCTGAAATTCAAAAATATTATAAGGCTTTGGATCGAAGATAATTTGCTTGTTTTGTTGTAGAGCTACGATTTGACCTCTGGAGCTCAAGATCCATGGATCACAGTTGTTCTTTCATTTCCATTCCTCAAATATCTTTTATGAACTCTTAAGCAATACTATTTTTGATTAATCAATCATAAGATCTATCGATCACAGTTGTTCTGTCACTTCCATTCCTCAAAAATCTTTATGAACTCTCAAGCAATACTATTTCTGATTAATCAATCATAAGATCCATGAATCACAGTTGTTCTGTCATTTCCATTCCTCAAATATCTTTTATGAACTCTTAAGCAATACTATTTTTGATTAATCAATCATAAGATCTATCGACCACAGTTGTTCTGTCGTTTCCATTCCTCAAATATCTTTTATGAACTCTCAATAATACTATTTTTGATTAATCAATCATAAGATCCATGGATCACAGTTGTTCTGTCATTTCCATTCCTAAAATATCTTTTATGAACTTTCAAGCAATACTATTTTTGATTAATCAATCATAAGATCCATGGATCACAGTTGTTCTGTCATTTCCATTCCTCAAATATCTTTTATGAACTCTTAAGCAATACTATTTTTGATTAATCAATCATAAGATCTATCGATCACAGTTGTTCTATCATTTCCATTCCTCAAAAATCTTTATGAACTCTCAAGCAATACTATTTTTGATTAATCAATCATAAGATACATGAATCACAGTTATTCTTTCGTTTCCATTACTCAAATATCTTTTATGAACTCTTAAGCAATATTATTTTTGATTAATCAATCATAAGATCCATCGACCACAGTTGTTCTTTCGTTTCCATTCCTCAAATATATTTTATGAACTCTTAAGCAATACTATTTTTAATTAATCAATCATAAGATCCATCGATCACAGTTGTTCTGTCATTTCCATTCCTCAAAAATCTTTTATGAACTCTCAAGCAATACTATTTTTGATTAATCAATCATAAGATCCATGAATCACAGTTGTTCTTTCATTTCCATTCCTCAAATATCTTTTATGAACTCTTAAGCAATACTATTTTTGATTAATCAATCATAAGATCTATCGATCACAGTTGTTCTGTCATTTCCATTCCTCAAATATCTTTTATGAACTCTCAAGCAATACTATTTTTGATTAATCAATCATAAGATCCATGGATCACAGTTGTTCTGTCATTTCCATTCCTCAAATATCTTTTATGAACTCTTAAGCAATACTATATTTTGATTAATCAATCATAAGATCTATCGATCACAGTTCCTTTCATTTCCATTCCTCAAATATCTTTTATGAACTCTTAAGCAATACTATTTTTGATTAATCAATCATAAGATCTATCGATCACAGTTGTTCTGTCATTTCCATTCCTCAAATATCTTTTATGAACTCTCAAGCAATACTATTTTTGATTAATCAATCATAAGATCCATGGATCACAGTTGTTCTGTCATTTCCATTCCTCAAATATATTTTATGAACTCTTAAGCAATACTATTTTTAATTAATCAATCATAAGATCCATCGATCACATTTGTTCTGTCATTTCCATTCCTCAAATATCTTTTATGAAGTCTCAAGCAATACTATTTTTGATTAATCAATCATAAGATCCATGAATCACAGTTGTTCTTTCACTTCCATTCCTCAAATATATTTTATGAACTCTTAAGCAATACTATTTTTAATTAATCAATCATAAGATCCATCGATCACAGTTGTTCTGTCATTTCCATTCCTCAAATATCTTTTATGTTCTCTCAAGCAATACTATTTTTGATTAATCAATCGTATGATTCATGGATCACAGTTGTTCTGTCATTTCCATTCCTCAAATATCTTTTATGAACTCTTAAGCAATACTATTTTTGATTAATCAATCATAAGATCTATCGATCACAGTTGTTCTGTCATTTCCATTCCTCAAATATCTTTTATGAACTCTCAAGCAATACTATTTTTGATTAATCAATCATAAGATCCATGGATCACAGTTGTTCTGTCATTTCCATTCCTCAAATATCTTTTATGAACTCTTAAGCAATACTATTTTTGATTAATCAATCATAAGATCTATCGATCACAGTTGTTCTGTCATTTCCATTCCTCAAATATCTTTTATGAACTCTCAAGCAATACTATTTTTGATTAATCAATCATAAGATCCATGGATCACAGTTGTTCTGTCATTTCCATTCCTCAAATATCTTTTATGAACTCTTAAGCAATACTATTTTTGATTAATCAATCATAAGATCAATGGATCACAGTTGTTCTGTCATTTCCATTCCTCAAATATCTTTTATGAAATCTCAAGCAATATTATTTTTGATTAATCAATCATAAGATCCATGGATCACAGTTGTTCTGCATTTCCATTTCTCAAATATCTTTTATGAACTCTTAAGCAATACTATTTTTGATTAATCAATCATAAGATCAATCGATCACAGTTGTTCTGTCATTTCCATTCCTCAAAAATCTTTATGAACTCTCAAGCAATACTATTTTTGATTAATCAATCATAAGATCCATGAATCACAGTTGTTCTTTCGTTTCCATTCCTCAAATATATTTTATGAACTCTTAAGCAATACTATTTTTAATTAATCAATCATAAGATCCATCGATCACAGTTGTTTTGTCATTTCCATTCCTCAAAAATCTTTATGAACTCTCAAGCAATACTATTTTTGATTAATCAATCATAAGATCCATGAATCACAGTTGTTCTTTCATTTCCATTCCTCAAATATCTTTTATGAACTCTTAAGCAATACTATTTTTAATTAATCAATCATAAGATCCATCGATCACAGTTGTTCTGTCATTTCCATTCCTCAAATATCTTTTATGAACTCTCAAGCAATACTATTTTTGATTAATCAATCATAAGATCCATGGATCACAGTTGTTCTGTCATTTCCATTCCTCAAATATCTTTTATGAACTCTTAAGCAATACTATTTTTGATTAATCAATCATAAGATACTATCGATCACAGTTGTTCTTTCATTTCCATTCCTCAAATATCTTTTATGAACTCTTAAGCAATACTATTTTTGATTAATCAATCATAAGATTCATGGATCACAGTTGTTCTGTCATTTCCATTCCTCAAATATCTTTTATGAACTCTTAAGCAATACTATTTTTGATTAATCAATCATAAGATTCATGGATCACAGTTGTTCTGTCATTTCCATTCCTCAAATATATTTTATGAACTCTTAAGCAATACTATTTTTGATTAATCAATCATAATATCTATCGATCACATTTGTTCTGTCATTTCCATTCCTCAAATATCTTTTATGAAGTCTCAAGCAATACTATTTTTGATTCATCAATCATAAGATCCATGAATCACAGTTGTTCTTTCGCTTCCATTCCTCAAATATATTTTATGAACTCTTAAGCAAAATTATTTTTAATTAATCAATCATAAGATCCATCGATCACAGTTGTTCTGTCATTTCCATTCCTCAAAAATCTTTATGAACTCTCAAGCAATACTATTTTTGATTAATCAATCATAAGATCCATGAATCACAGTTGTTCTTTCACTTCCATTCCTCAAATATATTTTATGAACTCTTAAGCAATACTATTTTTAATTAATCAATCATAAGATCCATCGATCACAGTTGTTCTGTCATTTCCATTCCTCAAAAATCTTTATGAACTCTCAAGCAATACTATTTTTGATTAATCAATCATAAGATCCATGAATCACAGTTGTTCTTTCATTTCCATTCCTCAAATATCTTTTATGAACTCTTAAGCAATACTATTTTTAATTAATCAATCATAAGATCCATCGATCACAGTTGTTCTGTCATTTCCATTCCTCAAATATCTTTTATGAACTCTCAAGCAATACTATTTTTGATTAATCAATCGTAAGATTCATGGATCACAGTTGTTCTGTCATTTCCATTCCTCAAATATCTTTTATGAACTCTTAAGCAATACTATTTTTGATTAATCAATCATAAGATCTATCGATCACAGTTGTTCTGTCATTTCCATCCCTCAAATATCTTTTATGAACTCTCAAGAAATACTATTTTTGATTAATCAACCATAAGATCCATGGATCACAGTTGTTCTGTCATTTCCATTCCTCAAATATCTTTTATGAACTCTTAAGCAATACTATTTTTGATTAATCAATCATAAGATCTATGGATCACAGTTGTTCTGTCATTTCCATTCCTCAAATATCTTTTATGAACTCTCAAGCAATACTATTTTTGATTAATCAATCATAAGATCCATGGATCACAGTTGTTCTGTCATTTCCATTCCTCAAATATCTTTTATGAACTCTCAAGCAATACTATTTTTGATTAATCAATCATAAGATCCATGGATCACAGTTGTTCTGTCATTTACATTCCTCAAATATCTTTTATGAACTCTTAAGCAATACTATTTTTAATTAATCAATCATCAGATCCAGCGATCATAGTTGTTCTGTCATTTCCATTCCTCAAATATCTTTTATGAACTCTCAAGCAATACTATTTTTGATTAATCAATCATAAAATCCATGAATCACAGTTGTTCTTTCGTTTCCATTCCTCAAATATATTTTATGAACTCTTAAGCAATACTATTTTTAATTAATCAATCATAAGATCCATAGATCACAGTTGTTTTGTCATTTTCATTCCTCAAAAACTTTATGAACTCTCAAGCAATACTATTTTTGATTAATCAATCATAAGATCCATGAATCACAGTTGTTCTTTCGTTTCCATTCCTCAAATATATTTTATGAACTCTTAAGCAATACTATTTTTAATTAATCAATCATAAGATCCATCGATCACAGTTGTTCTGTCATTTCCATTCCTCAAAAATCTTTATGAACTCTGAAGCAATAATATTTTTGATAAATCAATCATAAGATCCATGAATCACAGTTGTTCTGTCATTTCCATTCCTCAAATATCTTTTATGAACTCTTAAGCAATACTATTTTTAATTAATCAATCACAAGATCCATGGATCACAGTTGTTCTGTCATTTCCATTTCTCAAATATCTTGTATGAACTCTCAAGCAATAATATTTTTGATAAATCAATCATAAGATCCATGAATCACAATTGTTCTGTCATTTCCATTCCTCAAATATCTTTTATGAACTCTTAAGCAATACTATTTTTAATTAATCAATCATAAGATCCATCGATCACAGTTGTTCTGTCATTTCCATTCCTCAAATATCTTTTATGAACTCTCAAGCAATAACATTTTTGATAAATCAATCATAAGATCCATGAATCACAGTTGTTCTGTCATTTCCATTCCTCAAATAATTTTTATGAACTCTTAAGCAATACTATTTTTAATTAATCAATCATAAGATCCATTGATCATAGTTGTTCTGTCATTTCCATTCATCAAATATCTTTTATGAACTCTCAAGCAATAACATTTTTGATAAATCAATCATAAGATCCATGAATTACAGTTGTTCTGTCATTTCCATTCCTCAAATATCTTTTATGAACTCTTAAGCAATACTATTTTTAATTAATCAATCATAAGATCCATCGATCACAGTTGTTCTGTCATTTCTATTCCTCAAATATCTTTTATGAACTCTCAAGCAATAACATTTTTGATAAATCAATCATAAGATCCATGAATCACAGTTGTTCTGTCATTTCCATTCTTCAAATATCTTTTATGAACTCTTAAGCAATACTATTTTTAATTAATCAATCATAAGATCCATTGATCACAGTTGTTCTGTCATTTCCATTCATCAAATATCTTTTATGAACTCTCAAGCAATACTATTTTTGATAAATCAATCATAAGATCCATGGATCACAGTTGTTTTGTCATTTCTATTTCTCAAATATTTTTTATGAACTCTTAAGCAATACTATTTTTGATTAATCAATCATAAGATCTATCGATCACAGTTGTTCTGTCATTTCCATTTCTCAAATATCTTTTATGAACTCTTAAGCAATACTATTTTTAATTAATCAATCATAAGATCCATCGATCACAGTTGTTTTGTCATTTCCATTCCTCAAATATCTTTTATGAACTCTCAAGCAATCCTTTTTTTGATAAATCAATCTTAAGATCCATGGATCACAGCTGTTCTGTCATTTCCATTCCTCAAATACTATTTTTGAATAATCAATCATAAGATCCATGGATCACATTTGTTCTGTCATTTCCATTCCTCAAATATCTTATGAACTCCCAAGTAATACTATTTTTGATTAATCACTCATAAGATTCATGGATCACAGCTGTTCTAACATTTCCATTCCTCAAATACTATTTTTGATTAATCATTCAATTTTATATTTTACCTTGTGTGTTTTGATACATTGTCATACTATGGACTAAGGTTCATAGATTGCAGCCCAGTTCTGTTGATTTGATGTTTGAACATTTTATAAACTTCCAAGCAATAAACGATTTCATTTTTTTATGACTTTATCAGTTCCTTTATTTATATTATCTAAGAAAATGCAGAAATATTTTCTATTCGTTGTGTTCATGCATAAATATTGTTTTATATGATCTATTATGAAAGAATTTTCATAATCATCTACTCAACACATTCATCTGCTTCACAATTCAGTTTGAGTATGCACCAAAAAATTGCAGAAATTTTATTAGAGTGCAAGCAGGCTTAAAACTTTTACATAGGTGACCAATAGCCACTCCTATTAAACCATTCAATAATTAATGATAAATGAATATCCAGATATTATCAGATAAAGGACCAATCTGTGTTAGTTAGATGATTCTCCATATGCTATCAGTATTAAGATCTATAATATATATGATCTTAGTATAATCAGCTTTCACTGTTGATGGAGATATTGTAATCCTTAACAGCTATTTTACATATCCTATAAGTATAAGGATTTGAATTCTAGATTTTTCAGACTATTCATCCACCATTCCATCTCAAGCAACCAATACACATGACAACACACATCGAAAAAGATACATGATTCCCAATATATGTACTTCAGGCAGAGACAGCATTCATCAATTGGGCCAGACAATCAGTGCTCAGTTTATATCAAGATAGAAATTTCTCAAATTTTAATAGACAGTCTTGATTTTGTCACCCTTCAATCTTCTCACCTTTCCAACTATTCAACTATTCATTTCCTTGAAAAACTGGTGATATGATGCTCAAAGCCCTTATTGTATTTGATATTGTAGTCATATCCATGTAGACACTCCATCAATCTAACCGCTCATATTATCAGACCATTACATATCCATATATGTTAATAGGAAAGGAATGGTCAGATAATATGTGGGATTAGATTGAGATAATGTCTAGTTGGGTATGACTACAATATCAAATCCAATAAGGGCTTTGATCATTCCATCATCAGTTTTTTAATGAAATGGATGGTTGAATAATTGGAAGAATGAAGCCTGTCCATTAAAATTTGAAGAACGGAGCACTGATTGTATATACGTGGATATTATGATCTGGTCCAATGGATGAGTGCTAGTTCTGCATGAACTATGTATATTGGGAAACATGTATCTTTATTTGTGTGTGGTCATGCGTATCGGTTGATTGAGATAAGGTGGAAAACGAATAGAGTGAAAAATCCTGAATTCAAATTCCTCTACTTACACACCGTCTTATAATTATATATGGAATTAATAACTCATAAAATAAACTAAATTCTAAATTGTAATTCACAATATTTTATTTTATGTTCAAAAATTATCAACGTTCTCCACATTTCAGTTTTTAAAAAATTACATAACAATTAATTAAAAAAAACAAGAACACCATTCTACCAATGAAAACGTATCACAACTAAATTAATAATAACAAATTTTTTGGAAGGGTTGGCAATTTTCTTAGAGAAAACTATTTTAGCACAATTATTGTTTTTATTTTATTTTGAAATTGCTTCAAGTTTAAAAATCATTAATAAAATATCACCACTAATGGGAAGACATGCACTGTGCGTGCTAGATAACTTGAAATGCACAGCCTCAGCCTTATTTGAAACTATATTTAAGAACTTTTTCAAAGAAATCTATTCGTACATTTGGTTTTTCAAAAGACATTCAGATGCTACAGTAAGATTAATAGAAAATATCAGATTTCAAATAATGTTTGTGAATTTTTTATTAGCTATTTAACGATTCTTATTTTTCAGGTTTTTCAATTTTTAAAACTAAAGTAGTCTTTTAACTTATTTTGAATTATTTCGCTACAATAGCAGAAAGAAAGAGATTAATATAAGGACTTAGCTTCTAACGTACAATTTTTTCAATCTTCAAAACAACAAAGAAAATAATTGTAGAGTTGCAATAAAGTAAAGAAATTGTAATAAGGTTAAATACAAATATTACTTTGAGAACAACAACAAAAAAATTAATTGGGTAAAAAAACTTTTATTTAAAATATCGCCTTTTAAGTATACAATATAAATCGATGGTATGCTTCTGGAGTTTATATTAAAATGCAGAATTGATCTGTTATCCATAGAACTTCGACCCTAGAGTCCACTACTTTACCGCTGTTATAAACTGCACAGGGAAATATGCAATCAATTTTGGCCACATTAAATTTCTGCCTTATAAGTATATCGATTCTCAAGAGATCATGTGACATTTATACATTCACGTGACTGATCAAATACACTGTTCCAGCCAATTGCACGAGCTTAAATGCATGCATTTAAATATACACTTGTATATACATATATGCACACATTCACATAAAGACATAAACAGATATATATAAAAATAAATGATGGTAAGCAAACAATAAAAATATTTATAACGCATTCTCATGATGAACAAATTTTTAATTTTCTTGATAGCTTAAATTAGATTGATAGCAGCGAAACAGTAAGTAATGAAATCGTTTGACACAAATCAATTGCATTTGCAATAACCTCAAGTATACAATTTAAGTTTCTCAACAACAACAACAAAAAATGATTTATAATCATCATTAGTTGTCTGGTTAATTTTCTGTATCATTAATTTAATGACATTTGTCCATTAGGCATATATAATGGAAGGAAAATTGGTCTCTGGTTACTGAATACATTTCTAATTCATCCTAAACTGCTATAACTTTTACTGATAAAGTAATGGCATATAAATCTTGTTTTCAGGAGGTGCTACTTCGCTAAATGAGTAGAAGTATACGACATTAATAAAATTAATTACATACAACTGATAATTACATACAAGTGAAATTCAATAAAGCTTAAAGGTTAATATATCTTCCAAGAAGAATGAAAATTAAATAACTTAAGTGAGTTCAAAATATCATATCAAACTGACATTCTTAAACCATTGTGCAATGTTTAAATTATGGCCATACTATTGATAAGTGTGTTTGTCAATAATAAAAACAATGAGTTAATATAAACATTAAGTTAAAAATTTATGCAAAAATTAAAAAATAATATTAATAAGTTTAATTTTAAATTGAGATCAAAACATTTTATAAAATTTAGAAAATTACAATGCTAATTAATGATGTGATTAAATAAAATTTTTACTCTTATAAATTCTATTAATAAAAATAAATATTTATGCAATCAGTTCGATATCATATAACACTCAATACTTTAGCAAAACCTCGAATACAACAAAATCTAAATTTATATAATAAAACATAATTTTTTTCTTCATTTCATCAACAAATTGTGGCATATAAGATCACCACTCTATCCGTGATCTAAAATGTCATATGACCACCATTTCTTATGTTTACAACGTCTGTTAAAATAGTAACAATTCTCTCCATACAATAGTGTCACCTATTGCAAGCTATAGTAATCAATGGAAGCAAAGTTTGTGCATCAAAATCCCCATGTAGTGCTTACTCATCCAATAACAAAATGCATAGAACGTGAGCTGGATTCAGATCTGCATGACGATACAAGCGATTTAGCTTGGACTGAAAGTAGAAATTAGTCTGGAGATACTGAATGAGTAGGCACTAGATATGGGTTTTGATGCACAATCCTAACATCCACCAATTACAATGGCTTGCAGTCGGTGGCAATATCGTATGAAGAGAGTTTACTACTCATCTAAAATACAGAAAGCACTCAATTTCTTGATTAAAATATGTAATTATTGGTCAAATTTATCATCAGAATTGTTTTATTTACATTATTCTTAAAAACTGTGCGTGAAATTTTTTTTCTCATTTAAAAAGGCTAATTGAAATCTGCAGCAAATAAAATTTTTAAAAGAGATTTAACTTCAAGCAAAAAAAAAAAAGTTCATATTAAAAAAAATGTCTGATGAACAACAAAAAGAGTTTTTTTCCTAATCGCTGTCAGCTTGATTTAACAAAAATCATAAGATGTGTATTTTTTCTTCTCTTTTTTTTTGTCTGCAAACCTTCATTAAAAAAATTTTTTACAATGAAGTTTAAATATATTTTATAAATTAAAAAGAATAACTCTCTAAGTTATTAAAAAGTAGTTCCAAACGTTAGAATTTTAAAATAGATTAATCTTCTTTAAAAGTCATAAGAAGAAAAAGGTTAGCATAAGAAGAATTTTAAAAAATTCCAAAATTGTATTCGAACAATAGGAATAAAAAAACACTATTTTAAAAATAGTTTATTACAAATATAGCTTTCTAAAACTATTTATGTAATCTACCACAAATACTAGAGAATCCACATAACCTTTACCAAGTTTAACTTATTACAGACATCATCCCTCAAAACATTTGTTCTTCCTGGTCATGAAGACATACTAACTGACATTAGCTAAAGTTACTGCTTTCCATAAGCTAGCTCACATTACAAGCAATAATGTACTCTATTTACTTTACTCCAGAAATTGTAAGTTTATATAATCAAGAGATACTAGATATTTATGTCATATCCAAATTCACGGATTGGTTTTTAGCTATTAATCTTTGTCAACAAAAAGAATTTGCACTTATACATAGATGTTGCATTACCACCTATGTCCATTGATAAATCAAACTTAAGTGGATTTGAAATATAGTATTTATTCTATTCCAGAGTATCTGTTGATCTTCAGAGTGAACAGTTGTTTTTAATGCAGATATCAAAAGTTATCATAGCCAGGCAGTGCTTTAATAACACACACTACAATGTCACATAAAAATAGCAAAATAAACTTTAATTTATAATAACAGACTAAAAATTTATGTATATTTTTATTCTGAATTTTTAGTGTGCTTTTATTAATATACAAACTGACAATAAATATTCATTTAGCTCAGTCGTAAGAGTGTCAGACTCTACAGCATAAGATCCTCAAATCAGATCTAATTCTGGTAATTCTGACACCAAAACTTCTTATGAACTCATGAACAATAAATTCATTGACTTTTTTTTTGATAAATTCCATTTTTAACATTCAAAATACAATTTCAAAATTCTCATCTTTAATTTATTTCTCAGACTGTAATTCAAGCAATTGTGTAAAATGTTATGCATAAACTATAATATAAAAACTGCTGTTCATTTTTTCTGTTTAAATTTTATATTTTTGTTTTGATAAGCCAATGCTTACTGTAAAAGTTATCACCCCCCCCTTCCAAATAATCTAGATTCATTTAAATTTTTATAGTGCATTTTTTTTTTCGAAAAATTAATTTTGTTAAAATATCATCTAATGAAAAAAAAAAGCTGTTTTTTTTTCTCAAAAAGGTTTATTATTCTTCGAATTTACATGTTTATATACAGTGATAAACCAAATTGACCTATTATTCACAATGCATATTTGATTTAATGTAATTTTTCAACATAGAACTTCATTATCTAGGTATAATTTTTTAGATGGCCATGCTCACATGATATGATATCTGATGATTTACTTATGATGTTAGTAAGCAGACACTGTTACATCCAAATGACAAATAACAATAAAGCCATTTTCATTGATCACACAACTCCATGCAATGACTAACTGTTGACAATGATACCATGTCACAATACACTTGAGAAACCAAGAAGTGAGTTATTTCTCGCATACCCGGATCCCAATGGTCAAACTTCTCAAAGACTTCTAAGTCCAAAATGCAACACCCTGCAAAAAACTCTGTCCATATACTAAAAATTATAAATCATCTTGCAAAGACTAAAAATAAATATGCGTGCAACAATTTATAAATAGAATAATTACTTACATAATCTTTTTAAAATCTGTTTTCAGTAAAAAACAAAAAAAGCAATCCAAAGGATTATTGCTTGGAAGTTTCAAAAAGTTTTAACACCAGAACTAATAGAACTAAACTTGCAACCCACACACCCTTGATCTCAAAAAACTGCTGCACTAAACTACACACCTTCAATGATTTAGCTAAGTATAGACTGAAAGACTCTAAAATTCGAACTTGGTTTCAGTTATGTCTCTTCCAATGCTGAGACATCTTATGAACTCCCAAACAATAAATTATTTGATTATTTTAATTTTTCAGTGATAAATAAAGAATTTCACATAGCTGAAAAGTACCTAATGACCATCATGAGAAAATTTCATTAAATACATTTCATCACATTACAGTTTCCAAAAGTGGTATATATTGTAGTTTATTTAGCATTAGAGGCTACAGGACATATAGGTAAAGGTATCTGGTGATTTATAGAATATGACCCATTTCTCCATTAATAATAAAGGCAGCATTATATTACAATCATATTTTATTCTTATTTTGAAAAACAGTTAACCAAGGCTTCATGTAAACAAATTCGCAACTTTACTCTTTAGTTAAAAATAGTTAGAGTCAAATGGTTATTTGGGTTGGTTTAGGATTGATATATCTGTACATGATTTGAGATTCACCTAGTCTGGAGTCAAATTCTGATGATGAATGTGGTAAGTAAATGCTTTAACCATATATTATAAGGCCTGTCTAGACAGAACCCATTTTCCAGTAACTATAACAAAAATAATTTTGAAAACATTTTTTTGGCATTGCTTATTCAGGTACATTGATGTGTTTATTAATTTTCCACATAACAAATGCCTTGTCTTTAAAAAAATCTCTTAGTAATTGAAATATTTTTGTATATATGTGTAAACAAAAATATAAAATTGCTTTCACATATATACTGAAATGAATATAGTTGATTAATTTTGAAAGGTTTTGAAATTTTAATATATTTTCCCACATCTTTGTTAGCTTGCTTAGAAAATGATCTGATAAAATTTATAAACAAAATGAATAAATATTTTATTTTAAACATCAAAATTAGATTTTAGTAAGCAAATGAACAAATAAATAAAAAAACAAATCATGCAGAAATGTACAAAAACAAAACATATGCATATTATATATAAGTCTAAAATAGAAAATCATACAGCAAAATAGCAAATTTATGTCAAAATTCTCTCATGGCCATGGTTTCCCCTATTAAACAAATAAAATCTCAGATAAAATTCAACTAAACATAACACACATATATAAATAAAACTGGATCCATTACCATAATTCATGTAAAAAAAAACACCTATCTTTTATATCAAAGTAAGTTTTCATAAGATGGAAGACGTTAGATTCCAGAAGATTTAGTGAATTAATAAAAAGACTTAAAGAAGAATTAAAGAAACTCTCTGATGATAGATCTTCAGAAATCGTAGACCATCATTTCATTTAATATAGATGTTTTTTGAAATGAATTATGGGATTAGATCCTATATATGTATATGTGTGTTATGTTTAGTTGATTTTCACTTGAGATGGCTTGTTTATGTAATAGACAAAACCATGCTCACGAGATAATTTTTAAATAAATTAGTTATTTTGCTAGTATTAAATGTTCTGTGATTTTTTTTTTTTTTGTTATTACAAGTGTAGTGTTAATTAGTATTTAATTTATATACAAGTATCTACTATATATATATATATATATATATATATATATATTGTAACATAATTAAACTTTATCAAAAGATATTAATAAATATTACCATTTTATACCTGGATAGTCTATAAGCTATAAATACCTGAGTAGTAGCTATAATAGTAAATAAATATTAAAATGATGAGTAGGAATAAATTAAACATATTTTTATAATTAGATTTCTCAAGATATCACAATATCAATAATTATAAACAATAATGCCTGGAGACTAGTCATTTAAGGTGTCTGGCCTATTTCAAACCCTGGTTAGGCAGGCATTGTATCATCAATAAACAAGTAGAAACTATAAACAATTATTAAGAACAAACTATTATAACTCAGGAAATAACATCAAGTGGGTGAGTACACTGGTAACTCAATAAAATAACTTCTCAGGTATACAGATGGTAGATTTTGTTCACTTTCATCTCTTGGTTTGATGTCAAGTGCATATTTAAATAAATAACAAGTGAATATGGTCTAGCAGGGCGCCACTAGATTATCTGAACCTAGACACAGTTATATCTTATAACCTTTTCACATGTACCGGGTTTGAATCCCTTTTTGGTACTTTATTTCTAATAAAAATGGAGGATTTTGCTTTTAGACCCATATCACTGTATGCAATAACATTTAGGTAAACATAAAACATCTTTAAACTAAAGTGGAGTATATAAAATTCATTAGACAGAAATCATTTCTTAGATCTTAACATAATAAATGCGTTTCAATATTTTTTTATAAGTTTTACTAGCTCAGATTATATTATTAATTTAGGATGGCAATTCACTCATCCTTGCATGATATAGATGATGGAATGGTGGTTATTATATTTATTCACAAATGTCAACTAAATACCATGAAATCACTATTTATTTATGGCCTTTAAACATTTATCTATCTCATTAAGTAAAACGTGATGATGACGATGATGACAATGATAACGATAATGGTTTCAACCACAGCTTTAGGACTAAGCCTAATCATAAACCTAATTTTATAAAGAAATTCATAATTATTGCTTAATTTTAGTATATCTAATTGGAACTTAAATAGCTAATATTCACCTTGATGATGAATGATCACAACTAATAAAAAAATACTCTTAATGAAATATATACGCCTCGTTTAATAAAACAAATTAACATTTATTACTGCATTTCTAACGTATACATAAAAATTTCTATATCTACATGAAAATTTATATTAACAATAACAACAATAATCATAATCGACTGTTTTAAAATCATAACATTAATTTTAAATTCTTCCCCCTTTCCTGTAACTGGTATAATTTTATATTAAATTAGATGTCAAATTTGCTAAGATTCTCACTCCACCAGAAAATATCTCAAAAAAAAAAAATAAACACTTTTTTTCTCTCTCTTTTCTCTTTTGCACACATACCTTTATAATCTAACATGTAAAGTAGAATGATAAAAAAAAATGTTAGTAGAAGTGAAAGAGCAAGATTTCCAGAACAAGTTTTAAATTATTTTTCTCCCCCTCCCTTCTACCCTCTGAAATGCTATACTTTAACTTAAAACACAATACTCTAATATTCTTAATATTGCCTATTGTTTTACATTCACACACAATTACATATATGCAACAAGTATTATATTATTATGTATGTGCATGTTTTATCCCCATAATAACAAAAATATTATTTAAAACAAAATAACAATAACAAAAAAAATATGTTACATATTAATAACATTTCATAACTTTAAGTTAATAGACAATCATAATTTTAGTACATATAAAATCATTAATGAAGCTTATGTTTATCGTTATTAAGAAATTCTGGGTTTCAATTGATCTTGGTTGTTTTAAAAGTTCTTTAAACAAAAATATACCACTCTGTTGCTAAAATTTTACTAAGTCTCTGATATCATAAAGAAAATATATATAAAAGAAAAATTTATATTACCAGTTCTATTCTTTGTAGTGACTTCCAATGAGTCAAATTTATCTTGTTCAATGTCTATACTTTTGCAGCTACCATTTCCGTTTTTCTTTGGAACAATCTCTTTCTTGAGGTGTATAATTATTTGATGATGATGATTCTATTGAGGTTATTTGCTTTAGTGGACAATTTGGAAATCATTATATTAACTTTTCTTCTCTTCCTGTCAAGCATGATTCTTTTAGTGGATGAAGTACAGCAGTTGTTTTCACATTTATAATTTTTCTTGGGTTTAAACTCAGTTACTGGAACAATTAATTGGACTTGATGATTTAATATTTATCAGTAGATTACTCTTTTTTCCTGATCACCTTCAAATGCAGGTGAATGTTTTCTTCTTTCTATTTAAAAACATCTTATTTCTCTCGGTCAGTTGAAAGGTGTAGAATATTATTTTCAGACAAGACATCTTTTCTTTCCTATATGATGTGCTAGTTGATGATGACTCAGGGAATTTCCCCAGACAAAATATATCTTTATTTTAACCTGCCATGCATTTTTCATCTTCACAAAAAAAACTTTATATTAAAAATGATTTTTAGAATTGATATCTGCTGAATTAAAAATGCTTGTCTCTTCATTTCAAGATTTTTAGAATTCTCTATAATATCAACTGATTTTCCAGACTGCTTTTATATCCGATTTTTTTCTATTTTTGACCACCTCTTTTAATTAGATTTATAACTTATTTTCAACCAAATTGTTTTTTAGCTGGATAGTATGAAAAATCTCACTATCCTGATTTTTAGACAAACTTTTGTTTTGAAGGAAAAAATAGTCTTAATCCTTTTTTACACCTATGTAACATCTCAAATTTGAGCTTCTTTCTTTTGATCTTAGGATGAGACACTTTTAAAATTAGACTTCTCACATCGTCTCTAAGTTTTAACAGAAAAACAACCCTTATAATACAAAATTGTTGAGTAAAAAAAAATAATTTAACAGATTTTCTTCTTTTTCTTTCAATATTTAATAAATAAAAATGTAGTTTATGTATGCAATGTACACACACACTCATTCAAATTATTTATAAAACAGGCCTATAAAACAATCTAAATGCTTTTTAGAAATTATGATTTTAATATCTACATTAAACTCTTACAATTTTTAAACCCCAAACTACAACTTTTAAGCCCCAAATTATAATCATAGACAAAGAACAAAAATAGAAATAGAATAATAAAATAGAAATAGAATAAAATATTAGAATTTAGCAAATGTAGGTTAGCCTTGAAGAGAGTTTAATATTTGAAATATACAAGGACAATTAAACAGCTTGCACACACACTGCCTATACATATGCATTATTACTTTACTTTTTAACAAAACAAAAATTTAAATAGTGAATAGTTAAATGTGTGTATTACTCTTTTTGAGTTTTCTATCAACACACAAACAATTAAAGAATATAACTGTTGTCCCACTCTCTTTCTGCCTTAAGCTTTTAGAACTGGATCTTGTAGGGTTTAAACTTGGGTGCCCTACAGCTTCCTTTACTCTATAAAAATGTGATGATGATTTTTGTTCCACATTTTCTTTCATGCACATTACTACAAATTTAGCTAATGACTAAATTGTAATGGCACAACATACACCCACAGCATCCCAGCTAGATATAGAATTACATCTATTATTAATTTAAAGAATAAAGAAGAACCTCTCATTAGCTTCTTCATGGTTTCTATGTAGAAAGATGATGAAGACATTTTTCATGTAGCCAACCATTATTTGTTGTTATAAATATATGCTATAAAATTTTAATAATTTTAACAAGATCTTGAATAAATGATGGCTTTTCATAATTGTTAGAACATCTAAATCCATAAATATTACTATAATAAATCATAAGTCAGATTCCAAAAGAAATTATTTAAATGAACTTTCAAATATTGCCTACTTTTTTGTATCAATGCCAGTCTACTTGTCAAAAGCTCTTCTTTTTTTTATCTGATGAACAAATTGCCATTGATAGAAACTAATGGCTGTTTATTTAAATAATTCTGATTTGTGGGTTATTATAAATGTTTTCATGTTTAGTATTGGCAATATCAGTTCTGAATCCATAATGCATTGAACTCCAGACACTACCATTCTATAACTACGTTAAACCATGAAAGATAGTATATGCTATATAAATAAGACCATGATACACAAAAAATAGTTGTCAAATCTCTCATATTGTTCGATAAAGTAAACTGAATTTAAATTTTCTAATAAAATATTTTTTAACAGTTTTAAATATTAAGAAGTCAGTAGATTTTAATTATTGAACTATTAAAATGTTGTAATATAGACATATAATTTATCTATCATTTAATGGTAGGTAAAATAATATATAAAAGTAATATTTTAAAATCATAATAGGTTATACATAAAGCATTTATCGTTGATTATTTAAGAATTAATTACAGTTAGAACTGAATACTAATTTAATATAAATATGTAAAAAAAAAAATCAAACTGAATTAAACTGAAAAATTTATCTGAGTTATTATATATAATAAATTTTTGTTTTGTATATGTAATTGATTATATGTTATGAATATGTGTATTATGGTTCTAAGGAAAACTGTTGAACTATCAAAACTATAAGCTATTTTATTTATTAATATATTGTGTATATTATAACTCTGAGAAAGCCAATTAAACTATCAAACCTGTAAGCTATTTTATTTTATAAATATATTATGTATATTATAGCTCTGAAGAAAATAGTTAAACTGACAAACTGTAAGCTATTTTATTTATGAGTGGTTTAATATTAGAAATGATATTCACTTATTAGTTTTATTTTCTTCACTTTTTTATTGATATAATAATTAATTTGTATGAAACACTTTCCAATTTATTGATTTAATAATATTTTCCAATTTTCTTTACCATCTTCACACTTTTAATACAGCTTAATTAATTGTTTCTCCATAGTAAATGATGAAGATGCTGGCAACAGTAATTATGGCAACTATTCCACAATAGATAAACAACTAATAGTTTTTTTAAGATGCAGATGTATGCATTAAAATAAAGTTATAAATAAGTGCCATTCCAATGAGGTATAGAAATAGTGGAAAAACTATTCACAAGAATGCAGCTTTTCAATCATCAGAAAAATTAGTTAATTCTTATATAGACATATTAACTAACTAAATATGATCATTAAGAATAATATAAAAACAATTTTCACTTTGATGCCAAATATGTTTTCTTAATTTGAAAAAATTAATTTTTAAAAAAAATTTAAATTCACTGACCATTTTAAAAATCTAATGGTTACTTGTACTTTGCAAAAATTGATCCAAATTGGGTAAAATACCATTTATTATAATATTTTTGTTTATTTGATTCAAAGAATATAAACTAATTTTTCAAACATTTTAAAAAGTTCTTTTTCTTCTTAAAAACGAATTTATAATAAAAGGTGTGTAATATTTACTAAGGCCGTAACCTCAAGAATATGCAGGTAAAAATGCGATAGTAGGGATCTCTACAGGTCATAACCACAAGTTTATGTTTTGGAAGAAAAGAGGGGGTGTGTTAAAACAATTAAATGAATAACTTTTTATTAATTTCTTTGTCATCTTTATTCTTTCTCTTTTTTCATTTTTTTTTATCTATCTTTAGCTATTTTGGGTAATACATTGTCCCATTATCCTGAACCTGTTATATCATCAATCAACTCTCTGTACTAATGGTTAGTGTAAAATCAAAATATTATACTATAAATCAACTCTCTGTACTAATGGTTAGTGCAGAATCACTTTTTTCTTTCAATTGCATGCATAACAATTCTAATTCTAATCTTTTTTTTTTTTTCTATTTTTTTTTATTTTTTGTTGTTCTATATTTATTTAAAATTAGAATAATTATACTTTATTATGAGTATCTACTAAGGACTATGCTGATTCTTATATCAATCCCAAATTTTGAGAAACCATCTTACATTTTAACTGTTTGAATGCTGTAATATAATTTGAAGTGCTGTTTTTTATTGGTCCATTAAAATAACAAGGTGTGGGGAGGTAGATTAAATTTCAGCTATTTCTCACATTTTTGCAATAATACTTTTTCTTATCTATATCTGGTATAATTATAGGGGATTTAAACCCAGACTTTCAAGCACCCTTCATCTATCCAATCTATCTCAAACAATGGATACACATGTCCACCCATATGTGTAAAAGATAAATGATCTCCAATATATGTATTTCACATTGAACTAGCACTCATCAGTTGGTCCAGATCATCATCTCTCTCACATATGTAGTGCTCAGTTTATATTAAGATAGCAAATGTTCAAACTTTAAAAGACAGGTTTCAATCTACTCCACCATCCAACTCTTCAGCTTTCCATACACTGAAAATCTGTTTACAATTATATACTCATTAAAATCATTTCTTTCTTTCTTAATTTCATTACAATACAATGTCTGACTTTTCAGATATTCTCTACAAACCTAAAGTTATTTCTCTTACATCTGATTTCAAGTGATTATCCATATAATCAAAGAAAATTTTGTTAGAACAAGAAAACAACCCATTAACTTTATATAAGATGTGAAGGATAAAGACCCTAACAGCTGTAGAAGAATAGAATATATTCTTTAATTATGGTTCTAGCAGAGTATGTAATAAATTCCATCGATAGCAAAAATTAAAAATAAGAATTTATTCAGAATAATTTTTCCAAAAGCCAAGTATTATGAAAAAATCTGTATAGCGATTGCGAATATATCTTATGGTATTAATTGCTTTGAAACTAAATTAGGTGAGAAATCTGGAGATATATACCAAAGAAAGATTTTTTTGTATAATTCAATCAGGAATAACCAGTCACTTATATGATAAAAAAACTCGCCTTGACCCAGAATATTATTAGAGTTAAATTATGCTAATCATTGAGGAAAGAATATATATATACAATATTTTTAAAAAAATTGTGGGCAACGTTCATGACCAGAAGTAAACATTTTTAAAAAGATATTTATATCCCAATTATTTAAAAATTAAAAAAGATTAGATGATACCTTATGATAAATTAAAAAACAAACTATCTTTTAATCAAAATTATGCAAACGAAAATTAATATTTTAAAGAATAATTGACACTTTGATGTAATTATCATATCTTCTCACCTTCCTTATCAGAAAAAAAATATTAACAGCAAAATGTCATTTGATATTAGTTCCAATTATTTATTTTATAAATATCTTTAAAAAAATTTAATTATGTATATATAAATGCAAACATATAATACGTAAGACATTGTTAATTCACTAAATGAAAAACATCTTATCGTGCATATTTTTTCACTTTAATCCAGATATCATTCTCCAATTTATCTTTCCATTTTAAAAATAAGTTCTTTTTAAAAAGTTTTTATAGAATTTAAATACTTCCACAGCATTTTCTTATTTTATTGAAATCATCTTTCACTTTTTAAATATATGAAATTTTAATATTCTCTCTTTTTTTTTTCATAGGTCAAAGCATAGGCTGGGAAGCGAACCCGCAACAACTGTCTGCAAGCAATTGCTTGCTTGCAAGGCAGATGCGCTGACCTCTTGGCTACCAACACTTGACATCTTTTCCTCTTAAGGCTATAATTCCTCTTTTGATACTCTTCTACAATTTATGGCCTAAATTTTTGGTTTATGGTCTAGCGCGATTCTGGAACTAATAATCCATGGATTGGATTCTAGCAATACCACTTTCAATCCTAAAACTTCTTATAAAACTCCCGAACAATATACCATTCGATTATTATTATATTGCTGTGACTCATTAATTCATTTAACTATTGTGTCGAAAGTTTACGATCTAATCCCTGAATACACATTCATTTCATTAAAAACTTTTTTTAAAGACAATCATAATTTTCTTGAACTGTATCAGTGGACAATAATGCATAAAAACAATTTTAATTAACACCTTATTATTACTATTTATTTTTAAATATTAAATATATTTTAAAATCACCTTTATTTTACACACTCTTCAAACATGGGTCAAAATACAGAGTGACATTAAATTAGTAATATCATGTAACAGGACAGGCTTCAATTCAGAAACTTTCAACTCTTGAATTTATTACTTTACACTGTGATAACCTGAACAGGGTATGTTAATGCTTAATGAGATTGCTTGTGTTAATTAGATTAGAAATATCTATTTATATAAAGCTATCAAATTCAAGTATTTATATTATGTTAGTCGTATTAAACTTCCAATCAGTTATCCTTTAAATACCATAGGTTACTATGTTGGATTATGGATGTTGATAAAATGAAGTAGATCCTATCAGACAGACACTTTCTATATTATTGAAAATACAGTGGAATTTCTATATCCATTATACTGTTTGGATGTGTTCTTTTATTTCCAACACACATCTATCTACAGAACATAGATAGTTTTATACATGCATATACACATATCTAGGAAATATTTTGATTAGTAGAGAGACATTGCATGACTTTCTCACATGTTTTCAAGAGCAGTTTTCTTTCACACAACGAATGGTTGTTCATTGATTACTTGTGCTTAGCATGATGAAAAAAACTGATCTTAGTACAAAGACAAAGACAAATTAATAATCTAATTTAAAGAAATATTTAAAAAATAGACATTTATTTATATATGTAAATTTGGGGAGGTGGGGAGTGACGAAAACACCAGATAATGCTTTTACTTGAATTGCAAAAAGAAACATGGGTGAATGACATAATGTGATTCATTAAGAGATTGAGGTTTAAAAATGTGAGAACTAGAGAGGTACTGCAAAAACATAATGATTGCCATAGTATTCATATTGTCAATTCTTTAAAAAATAAAAAAATAAAATATAAACCAAATAACTTTTATAAAAACAAATAGAATCTGCATTTGTTTAAAAATGGAGAGAATAACCTTTTAGAATAACTTAGATAGAATATTGATTACCAAAGTATATCTGAATAATAAATAAAAATAAATATGCTTAATTTAAAACTTAGTTTGTTATATTCATAATTCTTATGAAAATTTATAGCAAATGTTTATTTTTCTTATATAGCATATAAAATGAAAAAAAAAATCATATACTTATATGACCTAATAACTACTACTTATAAAATTTGCTGGATTGGAACACATAATAAATTATTACATTGAGTGAATATTTGCTTTTATTTTTTTTTCTCATGTGTCATAGCATCAGCCAGGAAGCGAACCCACTCACCCGGAACAACTGCTTGTAAAGCAGCCATCGCTGACCTCTCAACCACCAATGCTTGACATATTTGCTTTTATTTTAGTTTTCTTTAATATTATCTTACATCGTTTTTAGTTTTACCTAAAAGCAAGATTAAATAAAAGATAACTAATTCTGAAATTGGATATTGTGACAATAAAAAAGATGAAAGGTAAAAATTTTGATTGTAACATAGATAATCCTGAACCAAACTCCAATGCAGATCAGAATGGAAATCAGTGGATAAGTTGAAATTTCGATGAAAATATAATATATCCAAAAATACATTCTGGTTGAAATAGCTAGATCTAACAATTCACTTTTAAAGAAGTTGATTGGGGAACTTTCATATATAACATTGCAATAAAATCAATACAAAAGATTTAGTAATATCAAATTTAACTATAAAGAATTTCCTTCTTTTCTGAGCTAATGTAATACATGATTGTTAATAAAAACATACACAGAAAAAATATTTTTTTTAAAAAACATTCAGCTTTATTACTGTCAAGTAAGCTTTCAATATATATGTATATCATATTTATAAGTCATATATTATATAATATCAAATTTTGGAAAAAAATATGGCAGTAAAATGACATAGTTGTAGTAAGTCAAAGACCAACATGGGATTCTGAATATTCTAATAAAAGACAGCCTTCCTAATTATGCACTTATATGTAAATAACTTATTCATGATAGTGAGATCGATTTTAAAATGATCAAAATATGCACTGAAATCCTTATGTAAAAGTTTGCTGGTTTGTTTTTAAATAATACAACAAATATTCCAGCACCAAAGTCTTGCATAATTTCCTTTCTGTTTTTGTTGATAATTATATAGGATATGATTTTTTGCTTTATGCTACTAATTTTAAAAACTTTGGAAATTTGCAATATAAAAATGTGTTAAAATTGTAACCATTTTTGAATGACTTCATAAAAATGCAAAAAGAGATCAGCACTGATTAAAATTTATAGATATTTGTCTGTGTATTTACTTTTTCACTTGCAAATGGATTGTCAATAAACTACCATGATATTAAAATTCTGTAGTTATTTATAAAAATTAGGTTATCATGTAAGAAATATATTAAACTAAAATCCTAAAAGTTGATCAAATTCAGTAAAAAAAAAAAAAAAAAAGTTATATTTTTTGCAATACTGCTACTGATAACCCATATATTATTATTGCATGTAAATAATATGTAAATATAGAAGTCATAGAAACAGCTCCATATTGCATTATAATTTTTTATTCTACTAATATGAGCAAAGCTGCAGGTACAGCAAGAGAAAATTAAATTCCCCTCTTTTCTTCCAATGAGTAAGCTTGTGGTTTTAAGACCTGTAGAGGTCCCTACTATCGCATTTTATATGCATGTGCTTGAGGCTACAGCCTTAATGAATATTATAATAAAACTTTGTCATTTATGATCAGTAATTCTATTGAATTTGATCAATTTTTAGGATTTTAATTTAAATATATTTCTCATGTGATAACATGGAGTAACTACAGCAAGTCAAAATAAGAAAACTTGTCAGTTATGTAATAAACAAATTTTTAAAATGGCTTGAAGGTTTTGTTCATGCTCCATTTACAAATGATAAAATAAATATATGATATAAATAAAATTTAATTAATTTATCTATTTCATAAAAAAATATTAAAATTTAAACTATATTTTAAATTAATTAACATTTGTTTGTACCATATATTTAATTTTTCACATGCAAATGAAATATGAACAAACTACCATGATGTTCAAATTTCATAGTCATTTATAAATATTATTTTATCATGTGAAAAATATATTTAAACTAAAATCATACAAGTTGATTCAATAGTATAACTTATCATAAAAAGTTATATTATTAGCTGTACTGTAGTTGATAATTCATGCATTACTAGTTCAAGTAAATATTATTTAAATATATTTAATTATCAATTACATTACATTCTTTTATTCTATTAATTTGAGCAAAGCCACAGATATAGCTAATAATATATTAATTTATAAATGAATGATTGAAATACTGACATTTATTTTAGCAGGCAAAATTTTAAAATAGCCAAAAAATTCATTCATTAAAAATAATCACACTTTTAACTGAAAAATTTATTTATACATAAGTCAGTTATTTAGGTGCTTATTTATTTATAAATAAATAAACTACTTCAGTTGCTTACATTGACTATTTCAATAATAGATGGAAGCACCTAGAAAAAATCACATCAAATGCTTTATTCTTCTACATTAATAAATTCTATCAAATGGATAAATAAAATTGCATTATATATTCCAAAAATAAATATACACATATGCATATCTTTTTGTCAATATGTAAGAACTTATTTGCGAGCTCTATATATAACATAATTTGAACTATTTTATTTCTCTAAAGTATAAATAATTGATTTCTATAAATATTAAATTTCTTGATGTGAAATTAATATTATTATTCACTTTTATTTGGTACAAATAAGTTCATATTTAGTTTTAATGTCAACTAAAGATTTATGGCTCAACTTTTATATTGGATATCCAGAAGTAAGTAATCAATTATAACATAGCTAATCAACTATTTAATTTATCAAAAATTTATAGGACTTGAATTAGTCTAGTAGATCTTATATTTTGAAGAATGTAAATGAATAAAAAAAGAATAAGTTAAAAGGCATTGCTGAAAGATGTAAAAATGACATATTAAAACAGTGGTCTTCAACCACCGGTCCGTGACCCGGTGCCGGTCCGTAGAAGTTTTTTGCTGGTCCAAGCGATAGACTGGCAAGAAAATTTTAATAACAAAATAATAAGATTTTAAACTTTTAATTAATATAAACAATTTTTATTTATTTTTTTTATCGCACTTTTACCTGATTAAAAAAAAAGAAACAGAACAAAATCTAATCAGTCATACATAAATTAATTTGTTTTTCTAGTTATCACAGATGTTTATCGGGGGGGGGGGGATAGAATTAAATTTTTTATTACTTTTCTAAAAAAATTCAAAATTAAAAAAAAAAAAGTTTTTTATTATACAAACTCCATATATATATATACTTCATCTAAGGCTAAGCTGTTTACATCTTTAAGAAAATTTATCTATAGACTTCTGCTGGTCCATGAAACCTTATCCTTATTTTTGCCGGTCCGCAAAACCTTACCCTTATTTTTACCGGTCCGCAGGTGTGAAAAGGTTGAAGACCACTGCATTAAAATATTACAGAAGTAGATAAATAAATAATGGTGCAAACCAATTGTCAGACAATTTAAAGAATTAAAATTATGAATAAAAACATTGAAGTGACATCTATCAGATCATTATTTAACTAAAATATGTTATCCAAAATCAAATTTTGGATGGTGAATTTTGACAATATAAGATTTACAGGATTAATTTCAGAGAATGACTCTTTATCATTAGGACCAATATCAATAATGTATTAGTTACACAATTGGGTACATTCATTTATATAATATTGATCAATTTACTTAACATACAACTTTTGTTTAATCCACTTATTTATAATTAGGAATATTTTTATCAAATTTATATATGCCTAATAATGTTATAAAATCGAAGGAATGAATAAATATATTTGAATCAGTGTATGTAACCTAAAACACATAAAAAGTAAAATAAATTGAAGACTTAAAATAGTTTGAAGTGCATATGGTAAACTTAATATTGTATTTAATGAAAGCTTGATTTAATGTTTAGCAGAAAAGTTTTTAGTCAAAATGATTTGCCATTTTGTCTTATGGAAGTGAAACCTTGATTTTGAAGTGTAAAATAAAATAAAGGTTACAAGATTCAGAAAGAACAATAATAAACTTATGTTGAAAATATAGCTGAGCTCAGGCTATTTACTAATACAATTGTAAAAAATGCAAAACTTCAATGAAGCTGGACTAGACTCAAGGTAAAAGAAATAACGATTGATGGATTAGTATAATTCTCAATTTGATTACTAGAAATAATATGTATTCTGAAAAAAAAAGAATATTTTTTTGGGTTGGAAGATAAAATAAAAACTTTTCTCCATCTTTATTGGTCATAACAGATCTTTTTGATAGCTATTGGGAGGTCTCTGTTCGGCAATGGATTGTCAAAAGCTAAAAAAATAAGGGTGAATTTTAAATTACGTTGTTTATAAGTTTTTTCATATTTTCACTCAACAACTAAAATTTTATTTATTTTTATATTCTAATTGTGCAATTGTTAAAACAAATACTTCAAATAAATGTATATGTTTTTAATATTTCTAATGAATTTTATTACAAATTAAATTTGTATATTTAAATTATTTGGAATTGTACTACATTCATTAAGATTATATCTTTTTAAATTTTAGAAAAGTTTTCAATTTGTGTTTACATTATTTTTAATAAATTTCAATCTTTATAATTAGGTCCTTTTATTGTCTATTAGTTTGTTATTTTACACAGTTATAAAACTGGAAAAATAATATATATTGTAATGGGCCATTCATCCCCACAAGAGAAGGGGAGCATATCTTAGTATGGTTGGATGAAGAGTATTTGGATAGGATGCTGGTGAAGGCATTATGAAATGTATAACCCATGATTGCATCTACTTCCAATGGACTAACCCTATATTTATTCACTAAATCTAGATGCAATTTGGGGTGAGTTCACTCACACCTCTCCCCTTTCTGGTTCCACTATACCTTGATATTTGAACTCAGGGAGAATTTGCCTTTGGCTCTCTTCGGGGATGAACCTATATGAATTGACAACTACTGTACCTTTATAATTGATTGAACTATTCACCCAAATATCTTTAGTACTATTACATAAGAGTAAGTTGTACATGTGTGCATATTCCAGACTACAGGTTGATCAGTGGGTGTGAGATAATTTTAATAAACTAGAGACCAGTTTGATATGAATAAATTTTATAACATTTATTGGGTGACAAACAAAGTAGAAAATTAACATATTTTAATAATATGAAACAGTTTAATTATCTGTACCAAGACTGGGTTTCTACCATGTTAAAAATTGAATATATTTAAGATTCCAAACCCTGACTCAATGGTAGAAAATCCATGACATTCCACTAATTATTTACAAAAAAAATTTTTTTTAATGACCATGAAGCTAATTTGCTAAATTAAGTTTAGTGTCAGTATATTTGCAGTTGCCTTATTGTCCAATTCATATTGATGGTGTTTTATCTCCTGAGTCCCTATCTATGTATGAATCCTCACTGCTGATAGAATAGAGCATCCATACTAGAAGATTAGTCAGTTACACCAAAAAACATGATTATTAATTAACACAAAGAAATAATATAGATTCTGTCTTGTAATAAGTGTGTGCATTTAATATGGAATAATATTAAAGCTCTTACCTTTATTTCATATTATGATGATCAATATTAAGCCATTAAGGGTGGAAAGTTGATCTAAACTTTATTTGTAATAATTTTTTTTAACTAAACTTAATCATCCCCACTTCTTTCTGCTTCCACTTATAATAGACTCTTACAAAATATAAACTAACATAAACTACAAACATTTATGCTCCCAAGTGCGGAAATAAAATCAAAATTAAAACTATGTACAAATATATATATATATATGTAATAAATAAAGTTTGATATCTGTATTCATTTCACAATATATGTAATATACAAATCAATATATATATATATATCAAAATACAGTACAATTTATATAAATTATATTCTTTTAGAAGTACTTTCGACTATACACTTTGTAGTCTTTATCAACTATATAACATTGAATAATCAAAACGAGACAACCCTTAACAATACCCATAGTTCAATTCAGATTTCCCACAATTCTGTTATCTTAACATTTGATGACTGGCGATTCATTAACATTTGATGATTTCTTGAAATCAACATAGCCTCTTTTATTTTACGTTTATTATGACAACATTCAATTTGAATAATTTTCATATTTTTATAATCAAATTTAAATCCATATTGACAAGAATTATTATGATCAAATATAACAGATGATGAAGGTTTATTTACATCTGTTCCATATTGATTCTCTTTTTGAATTCTATTATATAAAAGCATATGTTCTTTTATTCTCTTCTCAAATGTACACTTAGATTCACCAATGTATTGTATGCCACATCCACATATCAATCTATATATAATAGAATTTTGATTAAACTTTGAATTTTGGATTTAAATTTGATTATAAAAATATGAAAATTATTCAAATTGAACGTTGTCATAATAAACGTAAAATAAAAGAGGCTATGTTGATTTCAAGAAATCGTCAAATGTTAATGAATCGCCAGTCATCAAATGTTAAGATAACAGAATTGTGAGAAATCTGAATTGAACTATGGGTATTGTTAAGGGTTGTCTCATTTTGATTATTCAACGTTATATAGTTGATAAAGACTACAAAGTGTATAGTCGAAAGTACTTCTAAAAGAATATAATTTATATAAATTGTACTATATTTTGATATATATATATATTGATTTGTATATTACATATATATATATATATATATATGTATCACCATCAGTATTTTTTGATCATAATGTAACATGTAATTATGGTTTTGATTTTGATTTTAATAAAGTTAAGATTTTGTGTATTGAAAGAAATAATAATAAACGCAAAATTAAAGAAGCTATGTTAATAAAAATTGAAAAGCAACAGTTGATAAATAGACAGGCCGCCAATATAAAAATTAATGAATTGTGGGAAAATTGATGTATGACGTATTACTTTTTGTTTACATTTGTAACGGTTTTTTCTAATACAATTTGAATCTAGTTGACAACGACTACATAGATAGTTGAAAGTACTTCTATTAAATTGGTATATATTTGTTTTTTTAAAATATTGTTTTACTGTATTAATTATTGTATTGTTTTGAATAATTATATATATTTTATTATAATTGGAATACAGACATTGATTAATTATATATATATATATATATATATTATGGCGTATATATATATATATATATATATATATATATATATATATAATAAAAACACATAACAAGATCAAAATTTCATTAAAGCATCTTGATTAACATTCATGAATTTGACAACAATGTTCTTCATATGTACAGTCTATTCTTTCCAGATTTCTCTTCATAGGTAAAAATTGATCACTCATCAACATCTCTATGTAACACACCTTAAATAATATTGCATTGATTCTCTACACCAATCTTTCTCTCAATATACATGTAGGCATTTCATGTCAGATAACTGGTATCCCTTCAGCCATTACAAGAATAGGTGAAAGAAGTCATAACACTCCCATGGTCAGAATAATGGTGGTCAGTCCTATGGCACTAGTATTTTAGCCAGAATACATTGCACAGTGATTTATAATATAATGAAATTCTATCTAATTGTGGTTGGCATTAAATGGTTTTTATATGCAAAAAGAAATTACTTTATTATTCTGTTCAGATGCTGGTGATGTTTTGTTCCCATTCTGTTTGTGCTTCAATAGTATCATTGTTTGGCCAATATCAGTTCAAAACAATTTTCTTTTTTTGTTAAGCTGCATAAATTTATTTGTTCTCTCTTACTTCAAACATCAATCTTAATTTCTTAGAGCCTTATGCCAATAAATTTATATATGGAAAAGCCAGTGTTTTCGAATGTGGTATCCATTTTCTCTATCATTCGAAAATTCGCTCTCATGATGTTGATTTTTTATTGCAAATAGAACATTTTAAAAAAGAGAATGGATATAAATGGGATTTGTCTTTATACTGAGCTAAGTTTCTAGTACTTAGTATATTAAATCTTTCATTTCCTTCTGTAATGCTGCAATTGCTTATTGTTGCACAAATTACATCGGCAATAATCCATTTAAAAATTACTTAATGAAATTCTAATTTTATTTTCCACACTTGTCTGTGCTACCATACTGCTTAATTTGCAATGTGCCATACAATGACTATTAGTTTGTTATTAGTATACTATACATTTAGATGATTTTTTTAAAGTGTTTAATTCTGTATCCTTTCACTGAATGGATTTTTTTTTCTGTAAAGAAAATTATTCTATTGTGATATTTGTTACTTTAATATTTCATAACATAAATATTCATCATGTATATATATATATATATAGCATGTATTCAATAACTTATTAGTTAAGCATAAGTTTTGAATGGTCTTGATTTGGTGATGTGGATTAATATAGGCTGGTTTGGTAGGATTGTAAGTTACCTTTACAATATATATATATATATATGTGTGTGTGTATAGTGAGGAACATCATGACTAGTTAAACACAGTAGTGCCACCCAGTGAAAGCCATAGTAATCAATGAATGCAAGAAGCTTTGTGAATATATATATATATATATATATATATATATATATATATATATATATATATATATATATATATATATAGTGAGGAACATAATGACTAGTTAAACACAATAGTGCCACCAAGTGAAAGTCATAGTAATCAATGAATGCAAGAATCTTTGTGTATAAAATCCCTATCTAGTACCTACTTATCCAATATCTCCAGATTAGTTTCTAGCTTGTGGCTTTCATCAGTGAGGAGCTTTATATCTGAGAGCACTGCACCTGGATTTTAGAATCTAATGCAACCATCCAGCAGCCACTGTTTACCTTATTAGATAACTATAAAGCTTTGAATCCAAAATAAAAACACATGTTTTTAATTCAAGCTTATTTGCTTATATAGTCATGTAGATCTGAACACAGTTTGATATCTACACATTTTGATTTCTTTTCTCTTTTAATAACCATAGTCACTATCATCCCATGGGCAGGAATGGTATAAAACTACTAAACATATGTTTTCTATAATTAGAAATTCAAACAAAAGCTCAAAAAAAAACTTGGAAAAATATGCAGCCCAAGGCAAAAGACCTAGCCTTACAATTATTGGTCAGTAAATGAATATCCATTTATTCTTAGATAGTGATAAAACAAAGAAGAGAAACTTCTCAATTGATGAGTAACATTTTTTTCGCCACTTGTTTTGGCAGAAGTGGGGTAGGAATTGTTGGAGAGAATGAGCCCTGCATTAAAATAGTGAAACTTTTCTTTTTAATTTTGTATATATTTACATGCAACATACACTTTTTATAATGTTACTATAATATTATTTTAAGTAGTTTTATCTTTTTTACTTTTTATTTCATTATAATATAATATATGTAGAGACTTTAAAACAAAATTATAAAAAATTCTTATTAGAAAATCTATTTACTATCCTTTTTTATTTATCTCTTTTCGATATTTGATTATACAAGTATAATTTATATACCTGGAGTTATGTAATTATATAAGGGATTTGAACACAGACTTTAAGCTCCATTCGGTTATCTGCTCTATCTCATACAACTGACACACATGACCACACACATTTGTAAAAAGTAGAAACATATTTCGTGCTGAACCAGTAGTCATCATATATGTGTGGAAGATGATGATCTGGACCAATTGATGTGTGCTGGTTCAGCATGAAATACGGATATTGGAGATCATTTATTTTTAATATTGTGTGGTTATGTATGTTGGTTGTATAAGATAGAGCAGATAGCTGAAGGGAGCTTAAAAGTCTGTGTTCAAATCTCATATCATTTTAAATAAATCCTGATAGCTCATATCTTAAAAAATAATTTTAATCAATAAAATAATCTACCTTTGGATAAAAATCATGCTATCGTGTTTACAACTTTCTTTTATTCCTATTGGTGCAATTTAATATTTATATATTTATTGTTGTTTTGCCTATGAAAATCAAAATATGAAAATTGCATAAATTTACATGTAAAAAAAAAGAATAGTTACATAAAGTATAGAAGTAAAAATTAATAAATTTTTAACTAAAAAACATATTAATTTCCACACCATTTTTAACAATCTTCTCATCGCCTTTAATTACATCAACAAAAATCTGAAAAACTTTTCTATTATAAACTTAAAAAATCTCTGCCACTTCTTAGTCAGAAACATCGTTTTTAGCTTTTAAGAAAGATTGTCCTTTTCTTCTTTCAAGAGCAATTATTTACATATATATATTTATCAATGAGTATTCAAATATTACTAAGTTCATTTGAATAAATTTACATGATTTTCAAATGATGTTTTGTACTGCTAAAAATTTCAAGAGTAGATTTTCATACACAGCCTTTTGCAGCAAAAAAAGATTGTATGGTAAAGTAGCAACGCATATTTTTGCCACACCCACAATCTGGGGTCTGGGTTAAGGCAAGGTGAATTTTGTCATTGTTTTAAATTACAAAGTACTTTTAGTAATATATAGGATATACAGACTTTCACACGTCCCACCACTCACCACTCTATCTCATATCACTGATACACTTGAACACATATGTTGAAAAGATAAGTAATCACCAATATACATATTTCATGCTAAACCAGCAATCATCAGTTGGTCCAGATTACCATCTCCACACATATATGTTATAAGTGCTCAGATATATATTAAGATAGCCAATCCTCATACTTTTAGATTTTTTTCAGGTTAGCCAGTCCATAAACAAAGTAGAATATCATTCAATAATGATTAGACAGGAAGTATCTTTCTTAAAAGTAGTTTCCAGTTTAATTGATGAGTATTGATGTGCTGACTAAAAATAAAAGCATGCGATTATAATTTGATAAAACCTTATCAATAATGGAAGTGTTATATTTCTGTAAACGCCTAATATGAAAACTTTAAATTCATATTATAGCAATACAGACATAGAGAAAACAAAGCACCAAATACATTTTGGATAAGTCAATATTAATTACATATAAAGTTAGAAAATAAACTGTATTAAGTTTTTTTTTATTAATTGTTTTTACTAATAATTAAAAGCAATTTGAAATGTTTAATATAGTTTTTCAAAGCTCTCTGGTTTTATTACAATTTTTGATTAACTTTAGTTATGTTTTATATTTTATCTTTATTATTTTAATTTTATTTCATCTTGCTTTCATTTGTTCATATTTGTTTATGCCTTTTTATTTGTTACAATAGCATCTACATTTGGAAATGGCAATATAAGATGATGATAGTGATAGTTTTCAACAGTCAGTCATCAATCTGAAACTGCATGTAAAAAGTAATCATACATTATAATACCTTTCCACTGTGCTGAAATAAGAAAAACTAAATAAGAACGGAAGAACGACAGTGCAGGAATTTGGGACTTTTCAGTATAAAGACACATCTCATTTTACTGAAATTGAAGTCAAGGCTCTTTTCCAGTATTGTACCTATTTTAATGGCTATAGTCAAACTATTTGAATATTCAATTACAGTTGTTGCTATATAGGAAAAAATTCTGAAGCTGGAAACATGATCACTAATTAAACATGGAATGTTTAAATTAATAAATCAAGGAAATCTTAATCTGGTGAAAATAAAAATGGATTATTTACACATTGATATCTTAACTATATTATGTATAGTAAGAAAAAATGAATCTGAAGATTTTATATTGGGAAAAGTTATTATTATTACACAGATCAGAACAATAAAAAAAGAAATAATATTGGTTTTCAGTGTATGAAATAATATTGCATCAAATATTGAATAGTCTTGCGTTGATAGCCGAGAGGTATCGCAGCCGCCATGCAAGCAAGTAGTTGGTTGCAGATGGTTGTGAGTTCGCGTCCCGGCCGATGCTATGACATATAAAAAATATTGAATATAATCCTAAAACAGCAGCAACACTCTCCATAAAGTAGTGTGACCCCATGCAAGCCATAGTAATCAATGGATACTAAAAGATTGATGCATCAAGATCCTTATTTAGTGTATACTCATCTAATATCCTTAGTCTAGTTTCTAGCTTATGGCTTTCATCAGTGATGAATCTTTTATCTGAGAACACTGCATTTTATGATCCAATGCATATCTCCAGCATTCACATTTTACCGTTTAATACTACTATAATTTAACAACTCAAGTAATTAAAAAAAATTGAAAGTTTTTATAAACTGGTGAAGAAAGAATGTAAGAAACAGAGAAAGTATATTTTTAGTGCTGTTGGTTAAAACAAAACAGAAAATGACAAAAAAAAATGTTATTGGTCAAGATGGATTTAAAAACAAAAATACAGCCAGAGACTTAGAAATGAGTGTATTTGTAATTTCAATATTCTATTTATTTTCAAAACAACTCTAAAAAAGAAGTGTTAATAGAAAGCACTCAAAAAACTATAGTTTTTTTTTCAAATAATTTTATTATAATTATAGTTATAGTAGCAAAAACAGATCTAAAAGATCATGAGTTATCATAATTATAAGCTCACAACATCTTGCAAAAAATAATTTCAGAAATCAATTTGAGGATTTTGGGTCGTAATGATGATGGACAAGATAAAATGTGGATGGAAACAAACAAGCAATAGAAATTAATGCTCTTCTGAAGATATAATGATAATTTCAAAAAAGAAATTAGGAAGCCACAATAAAAGAAAAGAATAAAGATTGTTTAAAGAAAATGAATAGGAAATTCCAAACAGTATTCATAATAATATGGTACAATATTGTAACAACATTTGCAAAATCATTGAAAATGGAAATGATTTAGAAAAACAAAAAAGATATTTCAGGTAATACATGAGATCAAAATAACAGCCATAAATACATATGCTGAAATATAATAATGAATACACTATAACTCAAGTAATAAAGATAAAAGAGAAAAAGGGAGAAAATAACTATGCCACAAAAGCAAAAACCAAGGCACTTTTCATCATTTATTCTACATTGAAAAATCTTAAACAATAGATTAAGTTTGATTAGCTTTAAAATAAACGATAAAGCATAAAGTCATTGGAATTGATGGGAGTTAATCAGAATGTTTGCAGGAAACTGAAAAAAAGAATCAATAACAGTAATAAACAAATTATAAGATTCTGGAAAACTACTTTATGGCATACATAGTGAAGGAAATCAGTAATCAATTTGTATTTCTAAATCACCTGAAAGAATATTGAAAAAATGTGCTAATCATTAACCTTGCTTTTAAGAAAAAATGGAGACATCAGAAGGATTCTTATAAATAAAATATATAAAATTTCTACTGACTGCTGACTTTAAAGAAATAGCCCGGTTGGTAGGTCATTGTCTTAAATTCAATATTTGTGAATCTAAAAGCCCAAGTTTGATTCCCTCTTTAATATTGTTGCTTGTAAGGCCACTAACATGTAAACAAAAAAGAGGGGAGAATAATGCCACTCAAAACATGATGTGATATAGTAATCTGTGTGCTATTATTAATAGTTGAATGTATTTGGGATGTTTAAATAAAGTTTGAATTTTTCTAAAACATTTAACAATTAATACTAGATAATAGAAGAGCAATACAGAGACTTCAGATTACTCAAAAAAGTATGGAGAGATGCATGCTAAGAGTAACAAGAATATATTTAAAGTGTAATATATGGATAAGAGAACAAACAGGTGTTGCTGATCTCATTGAAAAATTAAAAGATGGAAGTGAAGTTGGGCTGAACACAGTGTTAGAGAAAATGATAATAGATGGACAATTGAAATCTTAAACTGGATTCCAAGAGATTGTAAAAGAGCTAAAAAGAAACCACATGTGGAATGGATGGATGAAATAAGAAAGTGTGCATGAGTAATGTGGAGAAAAGAAACTAAAGATTGGAGAAGATGGATTGAATTTGGAGAGACCTTCATCCTGCAGTGGATTGATAATGGTTGATGATGAATAGAGGAAATGGGCTAAATATAATTCCATTAAAATAACAACACAAATTTTCAGAGAAAAATTAGTGTAAATATATGTATTATACTGCAGACAAGTGAGATCGTGTTAAAAAGTCTTCATTGTACATTACAGTTACACTAAAACAAGAATAGCTAAATGCAGAAGCTGGCAATGCCTATAATGTGATTTACAAATTTAAGACTAAACACAGTATTCTAAAAAGAGTATTATTACTCCGCAATGGCTATAATGTGATATAGAAATTTAAGACTAAACACAGTATTCTAAAAAGAATATTTTTTTTTATATGAATGTCATTTCAAACTTTTTTTTATTATTATTATAAGAATTATTTACAATGGCTATTAAAATATTTATATAAAAAAAATTAAAAACTATAACCATAAAATCACACAAATGGAGAAATAACTGGATTGCTTTTTTATAATCACTAATTATATTGAAATAAAAAAAAAAATTTTTTTTATTGTTGGAGAAATTTCTAGCAATAAATTTTACAATATTTGTCTTAATTAAGACAATACGCTTCAACGTATAAAGGCGAAATTATAAAATTATAAATGTTAATATTAGTTAATATTGTCTAAGCGCTTAGCCAATATTAACATTTATAATTTTATAATTTCGCCTTTACACATGGAAGCGTATTGTATTAATTACAAAGAACTGGCGAAATAAATTTATTATTACATTAAAATGAACCAAATATTTGTCTTAAAAAATATTAAAAAGTATAGTGATAATTTGCAAAAGATTAAAAAAATTTACAATCATTTAATTGACAGGTGGTATGAGATACCAGTAAACAAAATACAGGGGCATAAAATGTATACTATGCAAGCTAATCTCAATCTAATTCAATTTTAGAAAACAGCGACATATTTGAGAAGATGGAGAGATGAACACCTGTTCAATTTTAAAAATATTATATAAAGCATTTGAAAATTTAACCTGACTTCATATACTAATTATAGTACTTGTAGATTAATAATGTGTGTCGAATAATTGAAAAAAGCAAACAGTACAAGAAAAGAATCCTTAAGTGAGATGATCATGCTAAATTGTGATTCTTTATGAAATGGGTATCCTAAAACATTTCATTGCTTTGTGTGTGAAGAATCTCTATATGTAAATAGAAGATATAGGTAAAATGAGATATAGTAAAAAGAGCCTAGTTTCAAATTCATAATCAAATTATAAATGCCTTATTGGATAAAGACAAATGTGGGTGGAAAATTGAAGGGGGGGGGGCACAACAACTTTAGATCTGTTGATGAATCCACATTTACAGTTGATACTATTGAATTTTAAAAACTCTTGTTAGAAATGTTAAAGAAAAAAGTGAAAACATGGAAATCTGGTTAAATATAAAGAAAATAAAGATTATGATTACATATTTGATAATAACGTCATTGTAAAGATTCCACTAGTCAATAGACTCATCTCAAATTAACAGGAATAGAATAGCAATGAAAAACATGAGAAAAGATATATCTTTAAAATAAATATTAGAATTAACTACATATATGTGCTTTTTTGTAATTTTCTATAAATGTGAACATTAAATACTGAAGAAGAAGAATAGAGAAGATAGAGATAATAA